>MCJB01021964.1:3152-71857 GCA_002018475.1 Nicotiana obtusifolia | reverse complement strand
GGGGAGGGGAGGGTGTTGCAACCCATATTTGCATACGTTATCTTACGCCGTAAGTTAGTCTACGTAGGTCCGAGAAGAGATTATCTTTGAGATGATAAGAATTTAGTCCTATTGGTCTTAAATGATACAACGATGTTGTAACTCATACTTTCAGGTAAATCTAGAGGTGATTAACATTACCAAGAGGTCATGTTTTAAGGTATTTGAATCATATAATATCAATTTCATACGTCTTGAAGTCAAACGAGTTATGAAACAAAAGTCGACAAAAGTTGTCGCAACTTACATTCATAATTTTACTTATTCTTTAGGTCAAATGTCAGTAAGCTTTTCTCCCAATTTACTTTGAATTACAGAGTGGTCTACCCACCAATTTTAAGATCTATGAGTCTAGATTCTAACGCATTAAACCGTTTGCTGGTACGATCTCCAAGGTGAGAGATATTTACGTTTTTGCGAGACGCTCTCTATGGGGCCCACATAGGCGGTTAAGACATATGGATATATATAACACGCCTCAACCCCATTTTAAGTCATTATTTTTCAGTATATGCAGACCTTAGAACCCTATGAACACTTTCTCAAGGTTCTCTCATGATCCAAGATTAAAACAAAGGGCACACAACACAAATCAAGTGTCGGGAATCCCGTGGCTCTAGTAAGTTTCTTGTTCTTCTTGTTGTTGCTGATTTTTGTGTTGTTCCAGCTCGTGCGGGAGGTTGTTTTAAGTTTTTTTTGTTCTGTAAAATACTCCCTCAAGATTTAATATCAAACCTAGGTGATTACAATTTTACTAAAGTGATTCTAGTGCCGAAAAACCCTAATTAATTGCCAGCTTCGCTTCCTTGTTCTTGTGGCAGCATTGGAGGATATTTCGCGGTCAATTAAGGTAAAATTGGAGTTGTTCTTTCTGTTTAATGGTAAGGAACCTCTTATCCTACATGTACTTAAGATTATCCAAGTTACGGCTAAGTCGTTGAAGCTAGAAATTGTGAGATATATGTCGAAAGGCTTGTTAGTAATGATGTTGGTTGGTGTACTGTTTTGGAGGCTCAATATGGTCACTATTGATGTTTTTTGGGCTGTTTGGTTATTGTTATAACTTGTGGGAAGTCATATAAATAGGGTAAGTGCTGTCTGTTTCATCGTAAAATAGGTTACGGTTGAAATAGTTAAGACGCTTAGACGATAACGATAATGTCATTTCTCATATTGTAGACTAAGGAGTCGCAGCATTTTCATAGCTTGAGATTGGGAAGTATATACAAGGTATGTGAGGCTATCCCTTTCCTTCTTTTGCACTACTTCGATTGTGCGTAATGTAATGAATGAGCTCCCAAAGATACTCCACTCTTAGAGGCTAGCAGTACTTACATTGTTTCCCTTCTTATGGAACGATTGATGTGGATGTTACTTATCTTATTCTTATGTTACCAATTTTGTTGGTACTTGCTTATTCTTATAAGATTCTTGATGAGGATTTAGTCCTACTAAAGTGTACGAAGGATACCGACCTTATGTCACGCCGAAAAGTTCAAAATCTGATTCCAATGAGTCCAGCACACATCATATATATGTATCTATTTTACTCTACCGAGCCGCGCTATAGTCGGCTGGGTACGACACCTATTGTGGAACAACTGATCAGTTGGGTTTCACCGAGCTCCACGTGGCGGGGTACGATTCTACCGAGCCTTATGATGGCCGCATACGTTTTTACCTAGCCGATTAGGGTCGGTTACGATATGATGATAATGATGGCTACAGAGGCGTATGTTTTAAAAGTTTATGTATATATATATATATATATATATATATATATATATACACCATGCATTCATATCAGTAGCTCTCAAAGGTACCTAGATGTTACAGGATGCATATTCTCTATCCCTTTTTGCATTATTGTTCTTACTTATGCTTTCCTGCCTTACATACTCAGTACTTTATTCGTACTGACATCCTTTTATTTGTGGACACTACATGTCGTGCTGCAGGTCCTGATTGAAAGGTAGGCGAAGCTCCCCCACCATAGTAGGCTGCCAAGTTCAGCGATTATTGGTGAGATCCCTTCTCCGGACTTACCGTGGTCTTGTTATGCCTTTTTGTTATAGGCGTTATGGGTATGTCGGGGCCCTGTCCCGGCAATGTTGCAGCACTTATGTTCCTTAGAGGCTCATAGATAGGTGTTGACTCATGTATAGTTTAGATTGCCTTGACGACTAATTTTTGTTGTATAGTCTCTCATGACAGCCCTCTCGACCCATGATATATATGTTCATTCCATTATCTGTCATTTTTTGTTGTTTAGGATTCATGTCTACGATTTATACGGATCTCATTGGCCCTTATAGATAATAATAAAGGTTAGATAAAATGTGCGTTGGTGCTCGGCAAGTATGGCTCGGGTGCCAGTCATGGCCTTCCGGCTTGGGTCGTGGCACGTACCTGCCTATCAATAATGGCCATTGACTCGTCATTGTAAGCTAGATTCTCATCTAGATGAACTTAGGTGAAATCTAAAACATGCGACTGATCCTCATAATAATTCCGAAGCATGGAAACATAAAACACAAGGTGAACTCCCAATAAGCTGGGTAGCAAAGTAGGTCTGTAGGGAACCTTATCGATTCTTTCCACCACCTCGAATGGACGAATATATCGAGGGCTCAACTTGCCCTTCTTCCAAAATATCATCGCGCTCTTCATAGGCGAAATTCGGAGAAGAACCATCTCACCCTCCATGAAATCTACATCCCGAAAGTTCCTATTAGCATAACCTTTATGCCTAGACTGTGCTGTACAAAGCCACTCCTGAATAATTCACCTTCTCCAAGGCATCACAAACCAAACCTTTTCCTAATAATCCGCCTCACTCGGCTAAAACCAACCAACAGTACAACGACATCACCTCCCATATAAGGCATTATACTGAGCCATCTAGATACTAGACTAGTAGTTGTTGTTATATGCAAATACGCTAGTGGAAGAAACTGACCCCACTAGCCTCTGAAATCTATGACACATGCTATCATCATATCATCCAAAAGAGGAATTGTCCGGTCAGACTGCCCATCTGTCTAAGAGTGAAATGCAGTGCTCAACTCAACCTGCGAGCCTAACTCACGGTGAACTGCTCTGCAAAAATGCAAAGCAAACTCAGTGCCTCGATCCGATATAATAGACACATGCACACCATGCAAGCGGATGATTTCCTTGATTTTGATCATAGCAAGCTGCTCCGAAGTGTAGCAAGTCATGACAAGAATGAAATGTGAATTCTTGTTCAGCCTGTCCATAATGACCTAAACATCATCAAATCTCCTCAATGTCTGTGGCAAACATACCATAAAGTCCAAAGTGATATTCTCCCACCTCCACTTTGGTATGTCTGCACTTTAAAACAAACCACAAGGTCTCTGATGCTCATAGTTGATGTGCTAACAATTTAAACACTGTGCAACATATCTAACAATGTCCTTCTTCATCCTCTGCCACCAGTAATACTGCTTCAAATTGTAGGACCTCGATGAATATATTACCGCGAACTATAGGCCTCCTCAAGAATTAATTCTCTCAGCCCATCCACTTTAGGAACAAATATTCGGCCCTGAAGTCACAACACACCATCAACACCAATAATCACTTCCTTAGCACCACCTCACTGACTGTGTCCTTATGAACAAGCAAATGGGGATCATCATGCATACGAGCCTTAATGCGCTCAAAGAAGAACAAATTGGATACAACATCAGAAAGGACACTATTAGGCTCTGATATATCCAGTCTCATAAACCTGTTGGCCAAAGCCTGAACATCCATAGCTAAGGGCCTCTCTGCCTTCCTATGCAAGGCGTCGGCCACCACATTAGCCTTCCCCGGATGGTAAAGAATAGTGATATCATAGCCTTTCAATAACTCCAAGCACCTCTGATGCCTCAAGTTCAAATCGTTTTACTTCAATAGATGTTGAAAACTCTGATAATCTGTATACACCTTAGAAGACACGCCATATAACTAGTGCTTCAAGATCTCGAGCACGTGTACAATAGTTGCTAACTGTAAGCCATTCACCGGGTAGTTCTTCTCATAGGGCTTCGACTACCACGATGCGTAGGCGATCAACCTACCATCCTGTATCAAAACACACCCCATGTTAGCCCTCGAAGCATCATAATAAATCACATATAACCTCGACCCTACAGGCAAAACCAACATTGGAGCTTTAATCAAAGTAGTATGAGCTTTTGAAAGCTCTCCTTATACTCATTTCACCACCTGAATGGAGCGCCGTTATGAGTCAACTTAGCCAATGGATCTAGAATAGATGCAAATCCCTCTACAAAGCAATGGAAGTAACCAGAAAAATCCCAAAAACTCATGATATCTATAGCGGTAGAAGGTCTGGGCTAACTCTGAAGTGCTTCAATCTTCTTAAGGTCCACCTTGATCCCATCACTAGGTAGCACATGACCAAAAACGCCACCAAGTCAAACCAAAACTAACACTTGGAGAACTTAGCATACAACTTCTTCTACCTTAAAATCTGAAGCACGGTCCTCAAATGCTTCTCATGTTCCTCCCTACTACGAGAATACACCAGTATATTTAGCGATGAACATAATGACGAAAGAATCTAAATAGGGATGGAACACACTATTCATCAAATGCATGAAGGCTGCTGGGACATTCGTCAAACAAAAAAGATCCCCAAAAATTCATAATGCCCATAACGACTTGAAAGCAGTCTTAGGAATGTCTGAAGCCGTGATCTTCAACTGGCCATACCTCGGCCTCAAGTTAATCTTCGAGAATACCATGGCACTTTAAGAGATCATCAATGTGCGGCAGTGGGTACTTGCTCTCAAAGGTCACCTTTTTCAAGTGCCGATAGTCAATACACATTCTCATAGACCCGTCCTTCTTCTTAACAAACAACACTGGCACAGTACAAGGTGAAACACTAGGCCTGATGAACCCCTTATCCAGTAAATTTTTCAATTGTTCCTTCAATTCTATGTACTCCACTAGAGCCCTAAAATATGGAGGATTAGAGATAGACTGAGTGCCCGGTGCCAAATCGATGCCATAATCAACATTCCTATCATGTGGCATGCCCGGTAAGCATGCAGGAAACACATCTGAAAACTCTCTTAATACTGGAATTAAATTAAAAATAGGAGTATCACCACTAACATCTCTAACAAAGCTTAAATACACAAAACATCAATTCTCAACCAACCATTGAGCCATTAAAATGAGATATCTCTTATAGGAGTGCAACTAAGAGAACCCTTCCACTCCAACCTTGGCAACACCGACATCGCCAACATCACAGTCTTGGCATGACAATCATGAATAACATGGTACAGAGATAACCAAGCCCAAGATCACATTAATAGCCTTGGTCCTCCCTGAAAATACATAGCAACTGGCCTTATTTTCGTACGTAAAAGTGCGTCATTAGCAAACTGATGTAAGACAAAAAATGAGATCAAATTTGAAAGTATATAAAGTAAGTTAATCATGTTAAGTTAGAGGTTACAAATATTTAAGATCATGAATAGTAAGTACCAAGATAGTTGGAATGTTCAGAAGCTAAATGAATTGAAGTATGATAGTCATACCTTTGGGTAAGACTAGGGCGCTTAACATGATAAGTGGGTTATGTTATGAGTTATTTAGTCGTATGATAATCACGTGTTTAGTTTGAAGTCAAGCGAGTTGTGGAACAAAACTCGACGAAAAATATCCAAGTTACGTTCATAAATTTTACTAAAACTTGGGTCTAATGTCACTGAGTGTTTGTACCAATATACTAAGAGTTACGAGGTTATCCACTCATCAAATTGAATGTCTACGAGTCTAGTTTCGAACTGATTAAACTGTTTATCCATATGACATCATATTTTAGAGATATATGTACTTTTGCAAGACTGCGCAAACTGCATGGGTTTCAAGTAGGTGTGTCACCTACTTGCTTAAGTGGAATGACCAAATATGTCCAGAAAGGGGCTAATTCGGATCGGCCAAAGAGCCTTCCTAAGTGCGAATTCCTTCATATATTACACTCATTGTAGAGCAAAAAAATCAGAGATAAGCCCCTGCAAACTTCTCCCAAAAATTCAACACAAAACCCTAATTGATTTTGCTCTTCTTTTCAAGTTCTAGTTGAAGGAAAATCAAAGGAATGAAGAACCAAGATAGAAGCTGAGATATTCACCAAATAAGGCAGGCATACTTCTCTCGTTCATCAAATATTCTGCTGGAAAAGTATATAAATTCATTCTATAATTGAAAAAACTCATGGAACGGTTATTGGAAGCCGTGAGTTCGAGTTATTCAACTTGTAGTGGATTGTTTTTTGGGCTGCTTTCTGTTGTTGTGGGATTATTTGGTTGTATGCTGTGTTATGGAGTTTTGGATGAGTAGTGGTGGGATGGTCGTTCGTTGTAACATTTTCCAGTAGTTTGACACTACTATGTTGGTCGTTTTCTGCATGAAGAGATTGGGGTACGTTGGGATGTTTTGTGGAATTTTGTGATGGATATATGGTTGGAAAAATTTGTATTTTATGTTGTTATTTTTGTGTTCTTGTGTTTTTGGTGTTATCTCGAATTGGGAGGAAGTAAATATTATAGGTGAGATGTGCCCGTTTTAATATAAAATAAGCTTGTGGTTCGTTGTGCGATAGTTGTATCTTTCGTAAATTAACGATAGTATTATTTTTGTTGTTGTAGATTAAGGTGAGAAGAGACGAGTTCAACATGGTTATTGGAAAGATTGTGAGAAGGTATGTTAAGGCTAAACCTTTCCTTCATTTTGGCATGATCTCATAACTACATGCGTTTGATAACGAGACATGAAGAGAAGTTCGTACTCCTGAATTTATATCGTTATCCTAGTCACATATGTTACAGTAATCTCCCTTATCGGGACCTTATATTTATTTAAGTATTGTCTTTTTCAAGTGAATAGAGCGGAGGGTCTATATATATATATATATATATATATATATATATATATATATATATATATACACATAAATTATTATAGCATTTTCACCACATTGAGCAACAATCGGGGGCAGGCCCCTATTGGGCAACCTCTGCTCAGATAGTAAGTTATATATTGAGCCTACTGTCGTCGAGCGCCTATGAGCGAGCATAGAATGGCGAATATACCGACTCGAGCATGGCCGAGCGCCTATGAGAAAGCCTACTATGGCCGAGCAGTTACACGTACCGAGCCTTATAGGGCTAGACAACTATTTACATACTATATTGAGAGAGTTGAGTCAGTATCAGCAGGTAAGTATATCTTCAGATCATCATTAACTCCCAGTGACTTTCAGTTAGTATATTATCAGTAGCATTATATTGCCTTACAAACTCGGTACATAATTTTGTATTGACGTACCTTTTATGGGGATGCTACATTTACTGAATGTAGGTTCAGATCGACAAACGGGTAGATCTCCTTAGAAGGTGTAGTCTGAGTTCAGCATGATCGGTAAGCTCATCTTCCTTCGGAGATTTCGGGTCTAGGGATTTGAGTACATAGGATATATATATATATATATATATATATATATATATATATATATATATATATATATATATATATATATATATATATANATATAGTATTGGTAGGTCGGGGCCTTGTTCCGGCCAAAGTACCTCCATCAGTAGAGGCTTGTAGACATATCCTGCCAGTTACTGCAGCATGTTGAGCTTGTAGACCTTGTATGTATATTTTCTTTTTTGGTTTGCTTGTCGTGGTAGTTATGACGGCCTTGCCAGCCCAGCTTTATATTGATGTTCAGTTAGAGCTAGTCTCTGTTCAGTTTTATATTACAAATTATCCTGCAATGTGGCCCTATGTCAAAAGTATCACATTGTATGTTCAGTGTCCTTCAGTGTCGGGTTGCACGCTTTGTTGGGTGAGGCACCGGGTGCCAGTCTCGTCTCCCCTGGTTTGGGGCGTAACAAACTTCGTATAAGAGCAGTTCTATCCTATGGAGTCTCCAAGTCGTGTCTAGTAGTTGTTTATAGATGTGTTGTGCACCACATTATATAGGTAAGGAACTATAGGGCATTAAGGAGTTGGTTACCCTTCTTTCAAATCTAAATCGTGTTGTCGAACTGAGTTATAGGAAATTTGAGTTAAACTTACGTATTACTATTTGCATAAATAGATGATGCTGACTAGGAAGACTACGGCAAGTTAGAGGAGAGATAAAACAGCGGATGAGGTGATCAGTAGGGTACCCCCAATATTGGGGCCTAGTTTGAGGCCCAGGGCGAGAACCATACTCATCCATTACCGGCTCTTCTACCACCTGAGGAGTTTCCTAGGGATATCGCATATCCAATAACCCCTCCACTTCCATTAGATCAGGACTTGAGGATTGCAATGCATTTGTTGACACAGTTGGTAGCTACCCACCAACAGGATAGGGCACCAGCTAGTGTAGGATCTTCTAAGGAGTCTGGGAGTTAAAGGGTCGGAGAGTTTATTGCCTTGCGTCTCCTAGAGTTCACAGGGACAGATCAAAGGGAGGACTCGCAGGATTTCATAGAGTAGCTTCATAGGATTTTTTGTGTTATGCATTCCATGGATAAATTGGTAGTTTAGCTGGCAGCTTTTTGACTTTGAGACATAGCCGTCCTTCGGTACGAGGGTGTTACAACCCATATTTGAATATGCTAGCTTATGCCGTAAGTTAGTCTACATAGGTACGAGAAGAGATTATCTTTGAGATGATAAGAATTTACTCCTATTGGTCTTAAATTGTACAAGGGTGTATACGATTAGTTAACAAGTACTAGAAGTTAAACGAATCAAGGATGTTGTAACTCGTATGTTCGGGTAAATCTAGAGGTGACTAATATTACCAAGAGGTTATGTTTTAAGGTATTTGAATCATATAATCCATTTCATAATTCTTGAAGTCAAACGAGTTATGAAACAAAAGTCGACAAAAGTTGTCGCAACTTATGTTCATAATTTTACTCATACTTTAGGTAAAATGTCACTAATCGTTTCTCCCAATTTACTTGGAATTACTGGGTGATCTACCAACAAAATCGAATATCTATGAGTCTAGTTTCTATCGCATTAAACCGTTTGTCGATACGATCTTCGAGTTGAGAGATATTAGCGTTTTCGCGAGACTGTGCCAAGCAGCTCTAGGTGGGGCCCATATAGGCGATTAAGACTTGTAGATGTCTATAACACGCCTCAAGCCCGGTTTTAAGTCATTTGTTTTTAGTATATGCAGACCTTAGAACCCTAATAACACCCTCTCAAGGTTCTCTCATGATCCAAGACAAAAACAGAGGGCAAACAACACAAATCAAGTGTCGGGTCCCGTCGCGCTAGTAAGTTCCTTTTTCTTCTTGTTGTTGCTGATTTTTGTGTTGTTACAGCTCGTGTGGAAGGTTTTTTTAAGTGGTTTATGTTCTGTAAAATACTCCTTCAAGTTTTAATATAAAGCTAGGTGATTTCAAGCCTTCTAAAGTGATTGTAGTGCCGAAAAACCCTAATTGATTGCTAGCTTCGCTTCCTTGTTCTTGTGACAGCACTGGAGGGATATTTCGTGGTCAATTTAGGTCAAATTGGAGTTTTTCATTCTTTCTAAAGGTAAGGAAACTCCTACCCTACATGTATTTAAGATTTTTCAAGTTACGGCTAAGTCGTTGAAGCTAGAACTTGTGAGTTATATTTTGAAAGGCTTGCTAGTAATGATGTTTGTTGGTGGACTATTTTGGAGGCTCAATACGGTCATTGTTAATGTTTTTTGGGATGTTTGGTTATTGCTTTAACTTGCGGGAAGTCATATAAATAGGGAGGTGCTATCCGTTTCATCATAAAATAGGTTACGGTTGATACATAATAGTTATGATGCTTAAACGGTAACGATAGTATCATTTCTCTTATTGTAGACTAAGGAGTCATGGCATTTTCATAGCTTGAGTTTGGGCAGTATATACAAGGTATGCGAGGCTATCCCTTTCCTTCTTTTGCACGACTTAGATTGTGCGTAATGTAATGAACGAGATTCCAAAGATACTCCACTCTTGGAGGCTATCGGTACTTACATTGTTTCCCTTCTTATGGAACGATTGATGTTGATGTTACTTCTCTTAATCTTATGTTATCAATGTTGTTGGTACTTCCTAATTGTTATATGATTCTTGATGAGGATTTAGTCCTAATAAACGTGTACGGAGGACACCGACTTTACGTCACTCCGAAAGGTTCAAAATGTGATTCCAATGAGTCTAGCACGCATCATATACATGTATCTATTTCACCTCTATCGAGTCGTGCTATAGTCGGCCGGGTACGGCACCTATTGTGGAACCACTTATCAGTTGGGTTTTACCGAGTTCCACGTGGCCGAGTATGATTCTACTGAGCCTTATGATGGTCGGGTACGCGGGTACGATATGATGATAATGATACCCACAGAGGCGTATGTTTTAAAAGTTTATGTATACATATATGCATCATGCATTCATGTCAGTAGCCCTCAGTGGTACCTAGATGTTACAGGTTGTATATCCTCTATCCCTTTTTTACATTATTGTTCTCACTTATGCTTTCCTGCCTTACATAGTCAGTAGATTATTCGTACTGATGTCCTTTCATTTGTGGATGCTGCATGTCATACTGCAGGTCCTAATAGACAGGTAGGCGAAACTTCCCCACCACAGTAGGCTGTCTAGTTCAGCAGTTATTGGCGAGATCCTTTCTCCGGACTTGTCGTGGTCTTGGTATGCATTTTTATTATAGGCATTATGGGTATGTCGGGGCCCTGTTCTAGCAATGTTGCATCACTTATGTTCCTGTAGAGGCTCATGGACATGCGTCAACTCATGTATTGTTTGGATTGCCTCGTCGACTAATTTTTGTTGTATAGTCTCTCATGGCATTTTGTCAGCTCGTACCTTATACGTAGCTTCATGACAGCCTTGTCGGCTCATGACATATATGTTCATGCCATTATCTTCCATTGTTGGTTGTTTAGGATTCATGTCTTCCAATTATACTGATCTCATCGGCCTTTATAGATAATAACAAAAGTTAGACAAAATGTGCATTGTTACACCCTTTGTGGCTAATAAGTTTGGCGTCAAACTTGAATTAATAAGTAAACCACTCGCGGTATCTATTACAATAGGAGAATCAGTGATTGCTAGAATGGGTATATAGAGGTTGTACAGTGATGATCTGTAGTCGTCAAACCTCGGCGAATTTATTTGAGATAGAAATGGTTGATTTCGATGTGATAATGGTAATGGACTGGTTGGCCTCATGCTATGCAAATGTTGATTGTCGTACGAAGATGGTTAGATTTCATTTTCCTGGTGAACCTGTCATTGAATGGAAGGGGAACATTGCTACGCGGAAAGGTATGTTTATTTCCTATCTTAAGGCAAGGAAGATGATATCAAAGGGTTACATTTATCATCTACTTCGCGTTAGGGATGCGGAGGCTAAGCTGCCTACTCTGCAATCATTCCCCGTGGTCAATGAATTTCTAGATGCTTTAACAGATGAACTAACAGGTCTTCTCCCTGAAAGGGAAATAGAGTTTAGCATTGATGTGTTGCCTGACACTAAACCGATCTCTATCCCTCCATACAGGATGGCCCCGACAGAGTTGCGAGAGTTGAAGGCGCAGTTGAAGGACTTGCTGGATAAGGGCTTCAATAGGCCTAACACTTCACCTTGGGGTGCGCCAGTCTTGTTCGTGCGAAAGAAAGACGGGTCGTTAAGAATGTGTATTGATTATCAACAGTTGAATAAGTTTACTATAAAGAACAAATATCCACTTCCAAGGATTGATGAGCTATTTGACAAACTCCAAGGTGCCAAGTATTTTTCCAAAATTGACTTACGTTCAGGGTATCATCTGGTGGGGGCAAGGAGAAGGATATTCCAAAAACAGCCTTCCGGACAAGATATGGGCATTTTGAGTTCTTGGTAATGTCGTTTGGGCTAACAAATGCCCCTGCATCTTTTATGGATCTCATGAATAGTGTATTCAGGCCCTATCTCGATGTGTTCGTGATTGTATTCATTGATGACATTCTAGTGTATTCTCGTTCAGGGACAGAACATACGGGCCACTTGCGGATAGTATTACAGACCCTTCGGGATCGTAAGTTGTATGCTAAGCTCTCCCAATGTGAATTTTGGCTAAACTCATTAGCATTCCTTGGCCATGTGATATCTGACGAGGGTATTAGTGTTGACATTTAAAAGATCGATGCAGTGAAAAATTGGCCAAGACCTACAACACCGTCAGAAGTCCGCAGTTATCTAGGGCTAGCTGGATATTATAGGAGGTTTGTAGAAGGGTTTTCCTCTATATCAACACCATTGACTAAGTTAACACAGTAATCTAACAAGTTCCGGTGGTCTGACGCTTGTGAACGTAGTTTTCAGTAGGTAAAGAATCTATTCATATCCGCACCAATGCTCACTCTCCCAGAAGGAACCGAAGGTTATGTGGTATATTGTGATGCCTCAAACATAGGTTTGGGGTGCGTATCGATGCAACGTGGGAAGGTGATTGCATATGCATCAACACAATTGAAGAATCATGAAAATAGTTACCCGACTCATGATTTGGAATTGGCGGCAGTAATATATGCTTTGAAGATTTGGCGGCACTACTTATATGGTGTCCATGTTGACATCTATACAGATCACAAAATTTTACAATACATCTTTCAGCAGAAGGAGTTGAATATGAGGCAGCGTAAGTGGCTGGAATTACTGAAAGATTGCGATGTCGAGATATTGTACCATCTTGGAAAAGCCAATGTTTGGGCAGACACTCTCAGTCGTAAGTCAATGGGGTGCCTAGAACACATTGAGGCAAGTAGACAGGGGTTAACTAAAGAGCTTCATCAGCTAGCCAATATGTGGATCGGATTGTTAGACTCTGATGACGGAGGTGTTACTATACAAAATACGTCGGAATCATCTTTGTTAACCGAGGTAAAGGCACGGCAATATGAAGACCGTACCTTTGTACGATTGACAGAGAGCATTCAGCAGTGTAAAATTATGGCTTTTGAGATCGGAGGAGATGGAGCACTAAGATATCAAGGCCGATTATGTGTGTCTAATGTAGCAGGATTGCGAGAGAAAATTATGATTCAGATTCATCAGTCCCGATATTCCATCCATCCCGATTCGACAAAGATGTATCATGACATTAAGGAGCAGTATTGGTGGGATAACATGAAGAAGTCTATTGCAGAATTTGTAGCCTAGTGCCCTAATTGTCAACAAGTAAAGATTGAGCATTAGAAACCCAGTGGACTGATTCAGAAAATAGAGATTCTGACTTGGAATGGGAGGTGATTAATATGGATGTCATTGTTGGGTTACCCCGCTCTTATCATAAGTCTGACTCCATCTGGGCGATAGTTGATCTACTTACAAAATGTGCCCATTTTCTGCCAGTTAAGACAACTTACACAGCTGAATATTATGCGAAATTGTATATCAAGGAGATTGTTAGGCTTCATGGTGTTCCATTATCTATTATATCAGACCGAGGAGCTCAATTTACGGCTAAGTTTTGGAGGTCTTTCCAGAAGGGTTTAGGCACACAAGGGAATCTTAGCACGGCATTCCATCCGCAAACTGACGGACAGGCTGAACGTACCATTCAGATACTTGAATATATGCTACGAGCATGTGTTCTAGATTTCAAGGGGAACTGAGATGATCATCTGGCACTCATTGAATTCGCCTACAATAATAGCTACCATTTCAGTATTAAAATGGCCCCATCCGAGGCACTATACGGGAGGAGATGTAGATCACCAGTTGGACGGTCCGAAGTCGGTGAGATGGAATTGTATGGGCCAGATTTGATTCACCAAGCTATTGAGAAGCTGAAAGTGATATAAGAGCGACTGAAGGCGGCAAAAAGCAGACAAAAATCTGATTCCGATTTTTGACGTTGTGACCTGGAATTTAAGGTTGGTGATTGGGTTTTCCTAAAGATCTCGCCGATGAAGGGTGTTATGCGTTTTGGGAAGCAGGGTAAACTGAATCCGCGGTATATCGGGCCGTACAAAATTCTTCAACGAATTGGACTGGTTGCTTATGAGTTAGAATTGCCATCTGAATTTGAATTTGTCCACCCCGTATTCCATATATCTATGTTAAGGAAATGTATTGGAGACCCTTCTCGGGTAGTCCCTATCAAAGATGTACAAGTTACAAAAGATCTATCATATGAAGAAATGCCAGTGGCTATATTAGATCGACAAGTCTGCAAGCTGAGACCAAAGGATGTAGCTTCCGTCAAAGTATTGTGGAGGAATAATAATACGGAAGAAATGACATGGGAAGCAGAAGATGAGATAAAGTCTAAATACCCTTACCTATTCTAGAATGAAGATAACGAGGATGCCAGGAGGACGTAGGACGAATTAGAAGGAGAAATGTCTCTATGAGGTAAGCAATAACTTGAGAATACTCTTTCTTAATACAAAATGGTGAGATGCATATAATGTACATAACTATAATGCTTGTATAGCCTTGTAAGGCCAAAGGTTGGGTTTAACTGCTTGCAAGTTTAGCTAGTGTCCATTTTATAGAGGAAACTCAGCTGAAAATTTCCGTCAGAAATCCACGATGAGTTAGACTCCCCGTACACTCTTACATTCGAGGACGAATATTCCTAAGGGGGGGAGGGTGTTACAACCCATATTTGCATACGTTAGCCTACGCCGTAAGTTAGTCTACATAGGTCTGAGAAGATATTATCTTTGAGATGATAAGAATTTAGTCCTATTGGTCTTAAATGGTACAAGGGTGTATATGAGTGGTTAACAAGTACCAGAAGTTAAACGAATCAAGGATGTTGAAACTGGTATTTTTGGGTAAATCTAGAGGTGAATAATATTACCAAGAGATTATGTTTTAAGTTATTTGAATCATATAATATACATTTCATAAGTCTTAAGTCAAACGAGTTATGAAACAAAAGTCGACAAAAGTTGTCGCAACTTACGTTCATAATTTTACTTATACTTTAGGTCAAATGTCACTAAGCTGTTCTCCTAATTTACATGGAATTATGGGGTGATCTACAGACCAAATTTAAATTCTACGAGTCTAGTTTCTAAAGCATTAAATCGATTTTCGGTACAATCTCCGAGTTGAGAGATATTCGCGTTTTTGCGAGACTGCGCCAAGTAGCTCTCTGTGGGGCCCAAATAGGCGGTTAAGGCTTGTAGATGTTATAACACGCCTCAACCCCCAGTTTTTAGTCAATTGTTTTCAGTATATGAAGACCTTATAACCCCAATAACACCCTCTCAAGGTTCTCTCATGATCCAAGACCAAAACAGAGGGCAAACAACACAAATCAAGTGTCGGGAATCCCGTGGCGCTAGTAAGTTCCTTATTCTTCTTGTTGTTGCTGATTTTTGTTTTGTTACAGCTTGCGTGGAAGGTTTTTTTAAGTGGTTTATGTTCTGTAAAATACTCTTTCAAGTTTTCATATAAACCTAGGTGATTTCAAGCCTTCTAAAGTGATTCTAGTGCCGAAAGACCCTAATTGATTGCTAGCTTCGCTTCCTTGTCCTTGTGATAGCACTTGAGGGATATTTCATGTTCAATTAAGGTCAAATTGGAGTTGTCATTTCTGTTTAAATGTAAGGAACCTCCTACCCTACATGTATTTAAGATTATTCAAGTTACGGCTAAGTCGTTGAAGCTAGAACTTCTGAGATAAGCATCGTAACTGTTTTGGTTATTGTTTTAACTTGTGGGAAGTCATATAAATAGGGGAGGTGATGTTCGTTTCTTTGAAAAATAGGTTATGGTTGACACATAATAGTTATGACGCTTAAACGATAACGATAGTATAATTTCTCTTATTGTAGACTAAGGAGTCGTGGCATTTTCATAGCTTGAGATTGGGTAGTATATACAAGGTGTATGAGGCTATCCCTTTCCTTCCTTTGCATGACTTCGATTGTGCGTAATGTGATGAACGAGATTCCAAAGATACTCCACTCTTAGAGGCTAGCAGTACTTACATTGTTTCCCTTCTTATGGAATGATTGATGTTGAATTTACTTCTCTTATTCTTATGTTATCAATATTGTTGGTACTTCCTAATTGTTATAAGATTCTTGATGAGGATTTAGTGCTAATAAATGTGTACGGAGGATACCGACCTTACGTCACTCCGAAAACTTTAAAATGTGATTCCAATAAGTCTTGTATGCATCATATATATGTATCTATTTTACTTTATCGATCCGCACTATAATCGGCCGGGTACGGCACCTATTGTGCAACCACTGATCATTTGGGTTTTACCGAGCTCCACGTGGTCGGGTATGATCCTACCGAGCCTTATGATGGCTGGGTACGTTTTTACCGAGCCTATTAGAGCCGGGTACGATATGATGATAATGATGCCCACAGAGGCATATGTTTTAAAAGTTTATGTGTATATATATACATCATGCACTCATGTCAGTAGCCCTCTGAGGTACCTAGATGTTACAGGTTGTATATCCTCTATCCCTTTTTACATCATTGTTCTTACTTATGCTTTCTGTCTTACACACTTAGTACGTTATTGGTACTGACGTCCTTTTATTTGTGGATGCTGCATGTCGTGCTGCAGGTCCTGATAGACAGGTAGGCAAAACTCCCCCTCCACAGTAGGCTGTCTAGTTCAGCTGTTATTGGCGAGATCCCTTCTCCGGACTTGCCGTGGTCTTTGTATGCATTTTTGTTATAGGCATTATGGGTATGTCGGGCCCTTGTTATGGCAATGTTTCATCACTTATGTTCCTGTATAGGCTCATAGACATTTGTCGACTCTTGTATTGTTTAGATTACCTTGTCGACTAATTTTTGTTGCATAGTCTCTCACGGCAGTTTGTCAGCTCATACCTTATACGTACGTTCATGACAGCCTTGTCGGCACATGACATATATGTTCATACCATTATCTTCCATTGTTGGTTTTTTAGGATTCATGTTTACCAATTATATTGATCTCATCGGCCTTTATAGATAATAACAAAAGTAAGATAAAATGTGCGTTGGTGCTCGGCAAGTATGAACCGGTGCCAGTCATAGCCCTCCTGTTTGGGTCGTGACCAACTTGGTATCAGAGTAGGTCTGTCGTAGGGGTTGTCTATGAGCCGTGTCTAGTAGAGTCTTGATTATGGATGTGTAGCGCGCCACATTTATAATCAGAAGACTGCATGACATTTAGGGTTGTTACCTTTTTCCTAAATCTAGGTCGTGCGTAGAGCTGAGTCGTAAGAATTCGTCTCTAATATTCACCATGTTCTTTTCAGCGATGCCCATGTCTGGGAAGCAAGTGATTCGTAGATGCCTTGATACAGCTGCGGGAGAGGGTACTAGTCAGGTGCCTCCCGCCAGAGCAGGCCAAAGTGAGCCTCAGAGTGAGATGCCGTCTCAGACCTCATCTACTCCTTCTCCTCCAGAGGATATTAGAAGGCACCCAACATCTCCAGTTCCTCCATCTGGTACAACAGAACAGGATATGCGGACTGTGGCACAGTTGTTGCCTAGCTTGGTAGCTGCTCAGGCTCAGAGGCAGAATACCGGTACTGCTGATAAACCGGTTAGTGAGAGAGTTCGTGATTTTATTAATCTAGGCCCTCCAGTGTTTACCGGATCAGATCCCAAGGAGGACCCACAGACTTTTTTATTGATCAGGTTCATCGTACACTGCGGGTTATGCACGCTAGTGGTACGGAGGCAGTAGAGTTGACTTCTTATCGGATACGGGATTTAGTAGCTTTCTGGTATGATAGTTAGGAGAGATACAGGGGTTCGGATGCTGCTCCTCCTGTGTGGAAGGAATTTTCTGAGGCCTTTCTTTGTCACTACCTGCCAGTTAAGATACGATGAGTTAGAGCTGATAAGTTCTTGAATCTTCTACAGGGTAATATGACTGTGCGAGAGTATAGTATGCAGTTTGATTCTTTAGCAAGGTATGCTCCCCATATGGTGGCCGAGATGAGCGATAGGGTGCACCTATTCGTGAACGGGTTGGGACCACATCTGATAAATAAATGCACGACAGCCTCCTTGGTAGAGGGTATGGATATTTCTGGTATTTAGGCTTATGCCCAGACACTAGAGGATCGTAAGCGCCTACAAAGAGCAGACAGAGAGTAGGATAGGGTCCACCATAAGAGGGCGAGATTTGCAGGGTATTCTGGTGACATCAGAGGTAGTGTCATGCCCCAGTCTTCGAGGAGTTTGGCGCCACTTGTAGCTAGTGCTCCTCCACGCTTTCAGAGGCCTCAGTATGATCAATTTACCTATTCTGAGTCAGGCCAGAGTTTGCGGCCATTAGGCTCACTATATCATAGGGATGCTAGTCAGACGGGACCCCCAAGACCTCGTTGTGATCAGTGCGGCAAGGTCCACTTTGGACTATGCCGTCAAGGTTCAGATGCATGCTATTCTCTCGGACAGCCTGGCCATATGAGGCGAGATTGTCCTAACAGAGGAGGTGGTGGTATGGCTCAGCCGACTGGATTTGTGGCTGGTTCTTCCTTGTCAGTTCGACCTCCTGCACAGGGTTTTCAGCAGTTGACAGGTCATGGTAAAGGTAGAGGTGCAGTGCCGAGTTTGAGTGGTACTCAAAATTGAACATATGCTCTAGTAGGTCGACAGGATCTCGAGTCATCTCCAGATGTTGTCACAGGTATATTGTTTGTGTTTTCTTATGATCTATATGCATTGATTGATCCGGGATCTACATTATCATATGTTACACCCTTTGTGGCTAATAAGTTTGGCGTCAATCCTAAATTAATAAGTAAACCACTTGCGGTATCTACTCTGATAGGAGAATTAGTGATTGCTAGAAAGGTATATAGAGGTTGTGCAGTGATGACCTGTAGTCGTCAATCCTCGGCGAATTTATTTGAGGTAGAAATGGTTGATTTCAATGTGATAATGGGAATGGACTGGTTGGCCTCATGCTATGCAAATGTTGATTGTCGTACGAAGATGGTCAAATTTCAGTTTCCTGGTGAACCTGTCATCGAATAGAAGGGGAACATTGCTACGCGGAAAGGTATGTTTATTTCCTATCTTAAGGAAAGGAAGATGATCTCAAAGGGTTACATTTATCATCTAGTTCGTGTTAGGGATGCGGAGGCAAAGCCGCATAATCTACAATCAATCCCCGTGGTCAATGAATTTCCAGATGTTTTCCCGGATGAACTCCCAGGTCTTCTTCTTGAAAGGGAGATACAGTTTAGCACTGATGTGTTGCCCGACACTCAATCGATCTCTCTCCCTCCATACAGGATGGCCCTGGCCGAGTTGCGAGAGTTGAAGGTGCAGCTGAAGGACTTGCTGGATAAGGGCTTCATTAGGCATAGCGCTTCACCTTGGGGTGCACCTGTCATGTTCGTGCGAAAGAAAGATGGGTCGTAAAGGATGTGTATTGATTATCGACAGTTGAATAAGTTTACTATAAAGACAAATATCCACTTCCAAGGATTGATGACCTGTTTGACCTACGGTAGGGTGCCAAGTATTTTTCCAAAATTGACTTATGTTCAGGGCATCATTTAGTGAGGGTCAAGGAGAAGAATATTCCAAAAACATCCTTCCGGATAAGATACGGTCATTTTGAGTTCTTGGTAATGTCGTTTGGGCTAACAAATGCCCCTGCATCTTTTATGGATCTCATGAATAGTGTATTCAGGCCCAATCTCGATGTGTTCGTGATTATATTCATTGATGACATTCAAGTGTATTCTCGTTCAGGGATAGAACATACGGGCCACTTGCGGATAGTATTACAGACCCTTCGGGATCGTAAGTTGTATGCTAAGCTCTCCAAATGTGAATTCTGGCTAAACTCATTAGCATTCCTTGGCCATGTGATATCTGACGAGGGTATTAGTGTTGACATTCAACAGATCGATGCTGTGAAATATTGGCCAAGACCTACAATACCGTTAGAAGTCCGCAGTTTTCTTGGGCTAGCAGGATATTGTAGGAGGTTTGTAGAAGGGTTTTCCTCTATATCAACACCATTTACTAAGTTAACATAGAAAGCTACCAAGTTCCAGTGGTCTGACGCTTGTGAACGTAATTTTCAGGAGCTAAAGAATCGATTGACATCCACACCGGTGCTCACTCTCCCAGAAGGAACCGAAGGTTATGTGGTATATTATGATGCCTCAAATATAGGTTTGGGGTGCGTAATTATGCAACGTGGGAAGGTGATTGCTTATGCATCAACACAATTGAAGAAGCATGAAAATAGTTACCCGACTCATGATTCGGAATTGGCGGCAGTAATATATGCTTTGAAGATTTGGCGGCACCACTTATACGGTGTCCATGTTCACATCTATACAGATCATCGAAGTTTACAATACATCTTCCAACAGAAGGAGTTGAATATGAGGCAGCGTAGGTGGCTTGAATTATTGAAAGATTACGATGTCGAGATATTGTACCATCCAGGTAAAGCCAATCTTGGGGCAGACGCTCTCAGTCGTAAGTCAATGGGAAGCCTAGTACACACTGAGGCAAGTAGACAGGGGTTGACAAAAGAGCTTCATCAGCTAGCCAATATGAGTATCAGATTGTTAGACTCTGATGACGGAGGTGTTACTATACAAAATACGTCGGAATCATCTTTGGTAACCGAGGTAAAGGCACGGCAATATGAAGATCCTACCTTAGTACGATTGATAGAGAGCGTTTAGCAGTGTAAAATTATGGCTTTTGAGATCGGAGCAGATGGATCACTAAGATATCAGGGCCGATTATGTGTGTCTAATGTAGCAGTGTTGCGAGAGAAAATTATGATTGAGATTCATCAGTCCCGATATTCCATTCATCCCGGTTCGACAAAGATGTATCATGACATTAAGGAGCAGTACTGGTGTGCCCATTTTCTGCCAGTTAAGACAACTTACACAGCTTAAGATTATGCATAATTGTATATGAAGGAGATTTTTAGGCTTTGTGGTGTGCCATTATCTATTATATCAGATCGAGGAGGTCAATTTACGGCTAACTTTTGGAGGTCTTTCCAGAAGGGTTTAGGCACACAAGTGAATCTCAACACGCCATTCCATCCACAAACCGACGGACAGGCTGAACGTACCCTTCAGACACTTGAAGATATGCTACGAGCATGTGTTCTAGATTTCAGGGGGAACTGGGATGATCATCTGGCACTCATAGAATTCGCCTACAATTATAGATACCATTAGAGTGTTCTAATGGCTCCATATGAGGTACTATACGGGAGGAGATGTAGATCACCAGTTGGACGGTCCGAAGTCGGTGAGACGGAATTGTATGGGCTAGATTTGATTCACCAAGCTATTAAGAAGCTGAAAGTGATACAAGAGCGACTGAAGGCGGCAAAAAGTAGACAAAAATCTGATTTCAAGTTTTTATGTTCTGTAAAATACTCCTTCAAGTTTTAACCTTTCAAGAGGGTCTAGAGGGTTATCCCGTGAATTGTGATGCATTAGGTGTTGGGTTAGGATGTGTCATGATGCAGCGTGGGAAGGTAATTGCGTATGCTTCAAGGTACTTGAGGAAGAACGAGAGGAATTATCCAACCCAAGACCTCGAGTTAGCTGTGGTTGTCCATGCACTGATGATATAGCGACATTGTTTATATGGTGTTCATGTGGACGTACTTACAGATCATAAAAATCATGCAATATATATTCGAGAAAAAGTAGTTAAATTTACGGCGGAGGCGATGGCTAGAGTTATTGAAAGATTACGACGTTAACATTCTCTACCATCTAAGGAAAGCTAATGTTGTAGTTGATGCCTTAAGTCGCCGATCTCTGGGTAGCTTAGCATATGTAAAGGCTGAGAAAAGAGAATTAGCTAGAGATCTTAATCAATTGTCTTGTTTGGGGGTTCGATTAGTAGATTCTGACAATGGCGGAGTTGAACTCCAAAACACTGTAAAATCATCTGTCATAGCTAAAGTAAAGGGAAGGAAGTATGTGGACCCAGGGTTGGTTGAGCTGAGAGAGCATGTTCCGCAGCAGAAGAAGCCGCTATTAGTTCTCAACGAATATGGGGTTGTCAGATACAGGGGTCGTCTGTGTGTCCCAGTTGTAGCAGAGCTACGAGATAGGATTATGTAAGAGGCACATTATTCGTGGTACTCCATTCGTCCCGGGTTGATGAAGATGCATCATGACATTAAGGATGTGTAGTGGTGGAATGATATGAAGAAGAACATTACTGAGTTTGTCACCCAGTGTCCTAGTTGCCAGCATGTGAAGGTAGATCGCCACAAGCCCCAAGGGCTAATGCAGACTATAGAGATCCTGACGTAGAAATAAAAGGCGATAAACATGGACTTCGTCACAAGTTTGCCTTGTTCTCGTTGTAAATTTAGTTTTATATGGGTGATAATCAATAATCTCACAAATCGGCCCATTTCCTACGGGTCAAGTCTACATATATAGTCGAAGATTATACGAAGTTATATACGGAAGAGATAGTGCAGCTACACTGAATAGCAGTATCTATTATATCTGACCGTGGGGCCCAGTTGGAACACATTTATGGAGGAAAATTCATAGAGGTCTAGGGACTTAGGTGAATCTCAGTATTACTTTTCATCCACAGACTAATGGACAAGCCGAGCACACAATTTAGATGCTCAAGGATATGTTACGAGCATGTGTGTTGGATATTAAAAGAAGTTGGGATGAACATCTACCTCTTATCGAATTTGCATATAATAACAGTTAGCACTCAAGTATCCAGATGGCTTCATATGAGGCTTTGTATGGGAGTAAGTACAGATCTCCTATGGGGTGGTTTGATGTTGGAGAATCTGGGTTGCATGGGCCAGACCTGGTTTAGTACGCAGTAGAGAATGTAAAGCTTGTCCTGGAGCGACTACTGATTGCTCAGAGTCGTAAAAAGTCATATTCTGATGTTCGGCGACAAGACTTAGAGTTCAGGGTTGAAGACTAGGTATTCTTAAAGGGGTCGCCTATGAAGGGCGTTATGAGGGTTGGCAAGAATGAAAGGCTTAGCCCAAAATATATTGGGCCTTATAGGATTATTCGAAGAGTGGGTCGAGTAGCATATGAGTTAGATTTGCCCTCGGAATTGGAGTCGGTCCATATGGTTTTTCACGTATATGTTCTACGAAAGTGCATTAGGGATCCTACCAGAATCTGATGATGTGCATATCACGGAGGACAAGATACGAGGAAGTTCCAGTTTCCATCCTAGACCAACAAATCTGCAAGCTATGAAATAAGGAGGTAGCATCCGTTAAGGTTTTATGGAGAAGAAGGAATGTGGAAGAGCTGACGTGGGAAGCGGAGGAAGTAATGAACAAAATACCCCCACCTATCTAAAACTAAAGATGTGGATCGAGATGGGGTAATTCAGCACAACCCGATTTAGACAAGTATGTCGCCAGGTAAGCTCTTATTTTTGACTTGTAGTATTTATGATTAACGGCCGTGTGATGGCAAGTGTTGCTATTTATAGCCATTGGCCATGTGTGGCATCAACAGTATGGTTTATGGTTGCGTGCAGGTTGGTTTTAGTCGAGTGTATGGAGGAGACTTTGGCAAAATTTTCCCAATTCTCTAAGAGTAAACATTCGTGGACAAATGTTTCTATGGGAGGGGGAGTTAGGACATTACACCCGGTACTTTTATGTTGGAATGCATCTTTAGTGGATAGATATAAGTCATATAGTTTAAGATCCTTTAACAAGATAATGATGAGTTAAAACATGTGTTGAGGAAGTATCGTGAGGGTTGGAGATTGATAAGTGCATCAGTCAACATTCAAGGACAAATGTTCCAAAGGGGGGAATGATATTAGACCCCATGTTTTCGTACGTAAAAGCACATCGTAAGCAAACTGATGTAAGATCAACTATAAAATAAAAGTTGAAAGTATATAAAGTAAGTTAATCATGTTACTTAGAGGTTACAAATATTTAAGATCATGAAAAAAAAGTACCAAGAGAGTTTGATGGTTCAGAAGCTAAACGAATTGAAGAAAATAAGTTTCGTCGAAAGTCGACAAGTTGGGAATGTTAGAACCCCTACCTTTGGGTTGAGACTAGGGTGCTTAATATGATGAGAGGGTTATGTTATGATCTATTTTAGTCGTATCATAATCATGTGTTAAGTTCGAAGTCAAGCGAGTTATGGAACAAAAGTCGATGAAAGTCATCACAAGTTACGTTTATAAGTTTTACTGAAACTTTGGTCTAAAATCATTGATCTTTTCTCCCAATATACTTAGAGTTACGGGTGATCCACCCATCAAATAGAATGTCAATGAGTTTAGTTTCTAACACATTAAACTGTTTATCAATGCGACATCGGAGTAAATAGATATATGCATTTTTTGAAGACTGCGACACACTGCATATGAGACAAGTAGGTGTGTCACCTACTTGCTTAAATAAAAGGATCAATTATGTCCGAAAAGGGACTAATTTGGGTCGGCCATAGAACCCTTTTTAAGAGCTTATTATCTTTATATATTGCACTCACTATAGATCAATATATTAGAGATAAGCCCATGTAAACGTCTCCCAAAAGTTCAACACAAAACGCTTATTGATTTTCTTTTCTTTTCAACATCTAGTTGGAGGAAAACCTATGGGATGAAGAACAAGATAGGAGCTGATATATTCACCAAAAAAGGTAATATAATGCTCACTTTCATTAATTTTCTTTGCTGGAAAAGAATAGAAATTCGATTTACGATCGCAAGAACTCGCGGGACAGTAATAAGAAGCCGTGAGTTTGAGTTATTAAACTTGTAGTGAACTGTTCTATGGGCTATTTCGTGTTACTGTTGTACTGTGTGTTTTGCTACTAATTTATCGTGTTTTGGAGGGTAAAGAGTGTGGAGAAAAACTCCATAAATGCAGGGTGTGGTATTTCTTTCGTTGTGCGATATTTGTATCTTTTGTAACTCAATGATAATATTAGTATCCTTGTTGTAGATTAAGGTGCGAAGAGACGAGTTCAACGTAGTTATTGGAAAGATTGTAATAAGGTATGTTAGGCTAAACCTTTCTTTCATTTTAGCATGATCTCGTAACTACATGTGTTTGACAACGAGACATAAAGAGACGTTCGTACTCCTGGATTTATGTACATTGTCCAAGTCTCATTAGTTATAGTATTCTACCTTATCGAGACTTTATATTCAGTTAAGTATTGTCTTCTTCCAGTAAAGAGGGTAGAGGGTCTGTATATTTGCACACAGTATAATTGTATTTTCACCACCATCGAGCTATAATTAGTGGGCAGGCCCCTATTGGTCCATCTTTGATCAGATGGAAAGTTATATACGGAGTCTACTATGCCCGAGCGCTTATGAGCGAGCCTAGAATGGTCGATATACCGATCCTACTATGGGGAAGCGTCTATGAGAGAACCTACTACGGTCGAGCAATTATACGTATCGACCCTCATAGGGCAAGACAACTATTTTACTTACTATATTGAGGGAGTTGAGTCAGTATTAGTAGGTAAGTATATCTTCAGACCATCTTTGGTTCCCAATTACTTTCTGTTATTATATTAGCATTTCTGTTTCAACTTTCAGTGATTCTATAGCCTTACATATTCGGTACATTATTTCGTACTGATGTCCCTTTTATAGGGACATTGCATTTCATGCATGCAGGTTCAGATAGACAGACGGTTAGACCTCCTCAGTAGGTGTTGTCCGAGATCATCTTGATTGGTAAGCTCCATGTCCTTCAGAGTTGCCGGGTCTAGGGTTTTGAGTACATATTATGTATGTGTGTGTGTGTGTATTATATGGGTAGGTCGGGGCCCAATTTCGACCAAAGTACATCCATTAGTAGATGCTTGTGGACATATCCTGTTAGTCAGTGGAGTATGTGATGGTAGGCTATAATCTCGTGTTTTAGTTGCTTATTTCACTCTTATTCACTACACTTTACCTGTGTTGAGCTTTAATTGGGAGTGTTTTGCACTTATTGTGTGTTTTACGCCATGTAGGAGTGATTTCGAGCTATGTGAATGTTGTGGAGCTAATTCTAGCTATTTGGAGCTTTGAAGTCTGACTAAAACCCAAGAGATGAAGTCGAGATCATGCTCGAGGTTCGAGGACCAAGTCTGGACGTCAAAACGCAAGCAAACTCCATACTCTAAGAAAACATCACAACCGCTGCGCATGGGGCAGCGTGTGGTGCACCGCGTCTGTACAAAACCTACTACATGTCAAAATTTTTGCTCTTTCGAAATCCCTACTAATGCCCCACATGCTGTGTCGCCCCATGCGGCGTGCCTGTGTAATTTTTACGGAGCCAATGTCCTATTTCGGCTAGGAGAAGGTGGTCTCGTCTGGGCCCGACCCTACTATGTATAAATACATGAAAAAACTTTTTTTTTCTGCACTTTTGACATACTTTGGACATAAGGAGGCTAAGGAGGAGTTGGAAGAATAAAAGAACAAGGATTTTATCATTTCTTCCTCACTCAAGACCCGAGTTTGGATTGAATTTATTTTTTCCTATTCTTTAATTTTATTTGTGATGAATTGCCCCATAGCTGTTGAGTATTTCTCTTTAGAGTTTGATGGATTTGGTGCACTCATAATTATTTGTGGATTATAAATCTAGTTTTATGTATTGAATCGTTTTGGATGATTTAATTATTGCATCTATATTCACTAGTTCATGAAATTGAGAGAGGCATAACTTATGATATCTTTGCATTATATTGTTGGTTGAGTTTATAGATTCTTCTAAATAATCTAAAGAGGCTAGTTGACTCATTGGTTAAACCTAGTTAGGAGTATAATCGAGAGAGGTTCTCCTAAATTCCAATCCATTTCGCATTCTTGCATATCATCACGTGCTTAAATTGGTTCATCTTGTGAGGTTAAAACTTAACCGAGAGAGGAGTTTCCGCTGAGCCTTTGATCTAATAAATTGAGTGAATTCGAGAGACTATCTTGAACATTAAAGTGAACTATCTAGAGTTAGATCAGGAACAATTATCTTGCCCCTATCATATCAAAACCCTATCTTCTCCCATTGATAACCTTCTTTGCTTATTCCTTTCTTCGATTGTCATTAGTCAATAGCGTTAGACTCTTAGTTAATTTTAGTTAGAAATCATATAAATCTCCATTGTTGATCATCTTGGATAGCAGTCAAGCTAGAAACTACCAGAATACTATTTAAATGCAATCCATGTGGAATCGATATTACACTATACTATATTTTATTAGAGAGCATAACTTAAGCGTGTGTTTTGCGCTCGTTGAATTTTGGTGCCATTACTGGGGATTGGCAATCAATAGTGTTTGATATAGCTTTTTTTTTTTGGCAAATATACTACTAGGTTATTCACCTAGTAGCTGTTATATATAATAATTCCCAAAGTGGGTTAAAGTTATACAAATGTTCAACGAATAGAAAAAAATAAGACAATGAAATTCAATGGCTATTGCTACCAAATATAATGTAGTTGTAGCATAATGGTAGCTGGATAAGAACAAAGCTAGTAATCTAAAACATCTAACTGCCGCTGAAGACATTGAATTCACACACCAATTGCAAATAATTCGTTACAGCACCTTCAATCGGCGCCATTTGCTGCGTCCAAAGGAGAAGGTATGTATAAATCCACAATTTTTTGTAGGAAAGCAGTTCAAGCATATTTAATTTGGGGTTGAACAACCCTAGCGACCTTGTTGATACAACACACTGACGTTTGAGATTTATTTGCTTGAGGTCCATTAAGTGTTATGGAAATTTGAACGAAAAGCTAGCTAAGGACAGTCGAATCACTAGGAGATGACTCTTCTCTGGACATATGGTGAAATGCCGTTTATTGTCCAACGCATCAATTGATAGTGAGCCCTATGTCCATCGAAGATCCTCTAATCAATATGTGTTTAAATACGACTATGTGATGTCTTAAGCAAAAGGAAAACCATAATGTTGATCTTTGGGCCACAGCACAGTAGCATGGGAAACCAAATACTGTTTATAGTGAATCCTAAGTTTTCCAGCATAGTCGGACTCTTCCGTAGTAGCATTTGTAGGATACTTGTTAAAGACGTGACAAAAGTGATACAACTGCGGGAGTTTGATTATAGGTAATACCACTCCATACAGATGTTCCATTAATCTTATCCTATCTCTATAACCTGTAAAATGTATCAAACAATTAAGAAAGAAAATGTATGCTCCCAAGTTCTAGTGTGTTCTGGGAGTAGTGATGAATATTGGATTGTGGGCGGGGTCAATTGATGTGGATGTTGTCTTGTTGGTGTATTGTTGTTGTATGTCATCCAACCACCCCTACAATGAGCATGATGCCATACTAATACCACTGGGAAGCAATTAGATTTCACACAACTATTTAGTACCTCCCAAACCACAGCATGGGTAGTGCAGCAGTACAAGTATATGTTGGTTGTCATGTTGAAGGACATAAAGGTGATGTAATCACAACAACATTGAAGAAGCATTAACCAAAATGCATTGCTATGTTTTTGTGAAGAGTTTATACTGCTAATTCAGGAATTTTTCTTTTTATTTTATTGTATTTTTCTCTTTTTACGTTTGGTGTTCATTGACTGTGCGCATGTTACGGGCTTAGATTGGTGCATGACTCGAACTTTTGCAAAAGAAGTGCTGCCATATGAACCTGATATAGAAAAACAACTGCGACAACTAATCAAGGAAAGAAATCTTATCGAGACATCAGAAAAGGTTGGGCAATCCTCAACCAAAGAACTTATGGTTGGAAACGGTGATGATAAAGTAGATTTCGCTGCAAAGGGGGCAGCACTACAATGAGAAAAAGCTGCACGGGATATTGAGGAAGCAGCAATTAGAGAAGTACAGATTATCTATGAAGAAGAAAGGGGTCGGAGAATTGCTCGAAATCAACCCTTGGCTGCAGCAATTTTGAAATATAGCTCCCATGCCTGGGAGACCACTTGGCGATTATGCTAGACCAGTCTACAACCAAGGTTTATCAAGTGTGAGACCACCTCTATGCAGCTAACAATTTCGAGTTCACGCAAGGGTTGCTTCAAACCCTTCAGAATTGTCGTGTCATCAGAGGGAAGATGAATAAAGATCCAAATATGGACTTCGAGGACATTATGAACACCTTTTAATACAATGGTGTGTGAGAAGTTGCAATGTACTTAAGGGCATTCCCCTTCACACTCAAAGATGATGCAAAGCAGTGGTTTCGAAGCTTACCCAGGATCGATTAAAACATGGGATGAGATGACCAAACTATTTATGGATAAATATTTCTCCTTAGCTAAAACGGTCAAGTTTAGAGGAGAAATCCATAACTTCTGCCGGAAAGAGACTGAAACTAGTCTTGAAGCATGGGAGAGGTTTAAGGAGATTGTTCGAAAGTGTCAACATATGAACTCTATGATGCCAGTCCAGGATTTTTGGGATGGACTGACACCAACCTCACATAGAATATTGAGCAATGCAGTTGAACGCCCTTTTATGAAGAAGATTCTAGAAGAGATAGTTACAATTCATGATGAGTTGTCTGAAGATACAAATCTGTGGCCCTCTGAGAGTGCTGAAAGAAGATGATCAATTAGTGTTTACCAAGTTGACGCTAATACATCTACGTAGGTACAACTTGATGCTATGGCTAAAGAAATAAGGAATTGACCTTAGCCTCGATACAAAATGAGCCTCACACAGCTTGTGATATATGTGGAAGAGGACACCCTAATTATGAGTGTCAAGCCACAATTGAGGAAGTAAATGTTGTGGGAAATTATAATTTTGATGCAATCGGTCACAGGCACCCCGGGTTTTCATGGAGTTCACCTGGGGGTATGGCGAATGCTTGGCAATAAAATAACTCTAGACCCCAGGGACAAGGAGCTCCATTATTCCAAAATCAGTAGAGGCAGCAATATCATCCTCAACAGCCCATTGAGCCTGGTCTAAATGATCTAATGAAGGCCTTCATTATCAAGATATATGAGAGGCTGGATGCCCATGGAGCAGCAATCAAAGAAGTGGGCACATCTTTTCGAAACCTAGAGAGACAGGTTGGACAACTTGCAACTGTATTATATGAGAAGGCTCCAGGAACTCTTCTTGCAGATACTGAGAGAAATTCGAATGAAACAGTAAATGTTGTAACCTTGAGAAGTGGATAAGTGTTGAACGATCCCACCCCGATCCAAAATGATATGAAACTTGAAAAAGAAAGTGGGGAGCGGCTGAATAATGATGTTGATAATAAGAAGAAAGGCCAGATGAAAGCTGAGAAAAAAAAAGGGAGAAACTTCGAGAAGGGAGGAACATGATGAGAGCAAGCATATGCCCGCGCTACCTTCCCCCGAAAGCTAAATAGAGAAAAGTTGGACAAGCAGTTTGAGATATTTCTGGATGTGTTAAAACAGGTTCATGTAAACTTACCGTCCACATAAGTGCTCTCAAAAATGCCTTCTTATGCTAAATTCTTGAAAGAGATCCTTATGAAGAAGAGAAAAATAAAGGAGACCTCATTGGTCAAGCTCACAGAGCATTGTAGTGCGATGTTGAAAAATAGACTCCCACAAAAGTGTGGAGATCCAGGAAGTTTTACAATACCTTGCTCATTAGGAACTATTAATTTTGATAAATTTTTGTGTGATTCCGGCGCTCCAATTAATTTAATGCCTCTATCTATTTACGGGAAACTGGAGAAGGAGGTTGGAGAGATAAGGTCTGCACCACAGTCTTTGCAGCTGGCATATCAAACGACTTTAATACATGAGGGGATAGTGGAAGATATGTTAGTTCGGTTGGATAAGTTTGTATTTTCTGTGGATTTTATAGTGGTGAATATGGAGGAAAATGAGGAGGTCCCCCTCATCTTAGGAAGACCATTCTTAGCGACGCGCAGAGCGATTAGATGTACATGAGAGTAAACTCATGGTTAAAGTGGGAGAGGAGACTGTGACTTTCAAGATGGATGTATCAAAGGGGGCACAAAAGAAAAAACAAGCTGCGAGTATTGAGTGAAGAGTGAAGGGCTCGAAAGAGAAGGCTGCAGTGAGTGAGAAAGATAAGTGTGGGGTGCACTTCAAAAATGTTGAGAAAAAGCTGTCTGCATGGATGTTTGCATTAGTTCGGGCGCGGGGAATGGAGCCCGACTTCGACTTAGACCCCGATTAGATATTCAGGGAAGTTTCTTTATCTTATATTTTTTAATTGCGTGTCATGGGGACATTCCACAACTTAAAATGTGGGGTGAGGGATATGTTGTATGTATGTGTGTATATTTATTTTCTTTCTGTGAGTTGTAGTAGTGGGAGCAAAAATTTTGAAAACAAAAGACATAGAATTTTAAATTTTTTTATTTTTCCTATCATCGATAGTTTTCTTGAGGGATTAACGTCGAAGAAAAGAGACAAAAATATTTTCGTTTTTAGATAGTGTAATAATTCTCCCTTGGGTTTTCTTTGTGCCGCGGTTCTTTTCCAAGGGTTTTGTTTGAACCGGGTGTAGTTAGTATTAGTTTTTATTTTTTTTGGAGTAGGAAAACCTTGTTCTGTTATTTGAATTGAAGGCAATTTCTCTTAACTTTATTATTCCTTGAAATATTAAGTACTTTAGTTGTGACGCTTAGGCTCAGTTTTGACTCTTGTATAATTACCTTGAATTTTATGATCTTAACATTGCTTAACTACATTGACTTGACTGTCTTGATAGTCCAATCTTGAGTGAGTTATGTGCCATGTGTGTGGGAGGTTGTGTTTTATGTGCATTGCATTTGATGTCTAGAACTTGCCTCATGTGTTTGCAAAGAGAAATATTAGTTTATTCAGCTTTGGAAGTGATATAGGCATTTCTTTGTTGAGCCAGTCATATGCTTTTGCCCACCTAATTGTTATATATCTTAGTTAACTCCGTTGAGCCTGTAATCCTGTTTCTTTGGCAACCACATTATGAGCCCTACCCATTTGTTTGAATTGACCATCTAGTTGAACCTTTTACCTCTCGTGAGCACTTGATTTTGTTATGAAATTGGAAAAAGTTGAAGTGTGGGGTGATTGGTTTGGATTTTGAGTTGAACTATTGAATAAGGAGAAAGGTGCAATGTTTTAAAACACTAAGAGCTAGTTGAATTGAAAAATAAAGGACAAAAGAAGTGTATGATTGTGAATATTCCTTGATAGTGGTGACTTTTGATGTATTTGTGCTTAAAGAAGTAGGGAGTTAATGTATGTTGATGTGAAGGTGGAGTTATGGTTTGACATAAGTGTGGGGTTTTGAGTGGTTAATGGTATGTATTAAAGTGTTTAGGGAGGTGTCATGACTCTTATATTCCAATGTATACTACCCATCATGCAGCCTACATTAGAACTAACTAAAGTTCTACTTGATCCTTGACTGAATGAGTTCAATTAGCATAGTAGTATACTACGGGAAAGCCTATGGTACGTCTTTTGTGGCATATGAATGTTACTTCTGAGGGTGAGTGAATTCTTTATATCTTGAGTTCCTGATTTTTTTTAAATTTAATTGCGTGTGGAACTACTCTCTATTGTTGTGTGATGGTACTTGATTCCTGAAGGAAAGGTAATGTCGTTGACCTCTAAATTTAGTCTCTTATTGCACTTTAATTTACCACACTTTGCTTGTGCTGAGCTTTAATTGGTAGTGTTTTCCACTTATTGTGTGTTCTATGCCTTGTAGGAGTGGTTTCGAGCTACGTAGATGTTGTGGAGCTAATTCGAGCTGTTTGCAGCTTTGAAGTCTAAGTAAAAACCCAAGAGATGAAGCCGGGATTGTGCCGTGGGGTCGAGGACCAAGTCTGCACGTCAAAATGCAAGCAAAATAAGTACTGTGAGAAAAATTCACAACTGCGCGCTTGTGTAATTTTTACAGAGCCAATGTCCTATTTCGGCTTAGAGAATGTGGTTTCGTATAGGCCCCACCCTACTTGGTATAAATACATGGAAACATGCTCTTTTCTGAACTTTTGACATACCTTAGACCTAAGGAGGTTAAAAAGGAGTTGGAAGAACAAAAGCACAAGGATTTCATCATTCCTTCCTCACTCAACACCAGATTTTGGATTGAATTATATTTTCCTATTCTTTAATTTTATTTCTAATGAATTGCTCCATATCTATGGAGTAGTTCTCATTAGGTTTTGTTTGATTTGGTGTATTGATGATTGTTTGTGGATTATAACTCTAGTTTTATGTATTGAGTCGGGTTGGATGATTTAATTGTTGCATCTATATTCACTTGTTCATATAATTGAGAAAGGCATAACGTGTGATATCATTGCATTATATTGTTGGTTGAGTTCATAGATTCTTCAAAACAATTGAAAGGGGCTAGTTGAATCATTGATTAAACCTAGTTAGGAGGATATTCGAGAGAGGTTCTCATAAAGACCAATCCATTCCGTGCTTAAATTGGTTCATCTTGTAAGCATAAAACTTAATCGAGAGAGGCATTTTTGCTGAATGGTTCGACTAATAAATTGAGTGAATTGGCGAGACTCACGTGAACATTAGAAATGAACTATCTAGACTTAGATTCGGAATAATTATCTTGCACCTATCCTATCAAACCCCTATCTTCTCCCATTGATAACCTTCTTTGCTTATTCCTTGCTTCGATTGTCATTAGTCAATAACATTAGACTCTTAGTTAATTTTAGTTTGAAATCATATAAATCTCAATTGTTGATAATCTTGGATAGCAATCAAGCTAGAAACCACGAGAATACTGTTTAAAACCAAGCGTTCTGTATACGATATTACACTACACTATATTTGATTAGCGAGCATAATTTAAGTGTGTGTTTTGCACTCATCAATATGTTGGGCTTGTAGGCCTTGTGTGTATATTTTTTTTGGTTTGTCAGCTATAGTAGTTATGACGGCCTTGCCAGCCCAGCTTTATATAAATGTTCAGTTAGAGCTAGTATTCGTTCAGTTTTATGTTACAAATTGTCCTGCACTGTGGCTCTACGACCAAAGTATCACATTGTATGTTCATAGTCCTCAGTCTCGGGTTGGTACGCTCAGTTAGGTGAGGCACTGGTAAGGGTCTCGCCTTCCCATGTTTGGGGTGTGATAATGACCTCTACCTGAGCTGGCTGAGCGGGTTGTGTTGCAACCAACGCAAGAATCATAGTCTGCACTCCCTGCTGCCCATAACCTCTGTGAAGATGGGGGCAATATTTTCTGACATGACCCAATTCTCCACACTCATATCAACCTCAGTCTGAACCATAATACATATAAGAAAAACCTGGTACCAATGAATTATGAACAGATGGAGTGAGACGATCCACATTGAATGAAGATTTCATATAAGCTCCTCGACTAGGTGACAGTGCATGATAAATTGACATGCTAGAATGGCCTCCCCCAAATCGACCTCGGCCTCTTGATGAGACAACATTGAAACTCCCTGAAAGTCGGGATGTCATATCCCTACCCTGCATCATCTCTCTAGTCTCAATGCAAAAGCTTTCAATAGAACGAGTTATTTCCACAACCTGGTGAAATGAAATCCCGATCTCTATGTCTCTAGCCATAGCAATGAGAATACCATGGTGAAGGCCATCTATGAATCTCCTCACTCTCTCCTTCTCAATGGGAATCAAAACAGTATCATGATGGGACATCTCGGTGAACCTTATCTCATTCTCAGTAACTGACATCGGGCACTAAAAAAAGACCCTAGAGAACTGAGCCTAGGTAGGAGGAGGTGATCCTGCCGGTCTGCCTAGCTCATAAACCTGCCATTACCTCTTGGCTGGACCCTCCATCTGGAAGGTAGTGAATTCAACTCCGTTGGACTCGACTAGTCCCAAGTTACACTTAATCTCATGATAATGATCCAAGAACCCCAAGGATCCTCTAAAGTTGTGCAAGTGATGTGGGGAGGATGAAACATCACGAACTTACCTAACCTCTTCAGCTCATCAGCTGACATCACAGTCCAATCCTTAGGCGTGCGACTACAGTAGGTTGAATCCCCCCGACTAAACACTACAGGAGTCTGATAACCATGGGCCACCAACTCTGGGATACAGGCAGCCGGAGTCTGCTCTCCACCCCTTGCCTAGGAAGTAGTTAGCATTGTATGAAAGGACTTGGCCTGAGACAAACTATGGAACAACCCAACTATACAAACAAGAGCATCCTGAAGAAAGGACTTGGCCTGAGCCACACTATGGAACAACCCAACTATACAAACAAGAGCATCCTGAACAGCTGGTGAAAAAATACTCCCTGGGGTCCTCAACTGGTACCCCTGGCTCAACATAATCACAAGTTTTTTCCTAAATATGAGCTTCTTGTGGCTCAACAATAGGTGCATGATAATGTGCTCTAGCTGCGGCACGTGTTCCACCCCTAACTCTACCTCAGCCCAAGACTCCCGCGGCACAAGCCTGAGGTACCGACGCCTGCTCAGAAAAACCAGACGATCAAATCCTTACCATCTATGGAATAAAGAAAACCAACAATTCAGAATTAAGGATAAATAAATCTGCACCATAGAGAATGGAAGAAAGAGAAATTTTCCTAATAGATCTGTACCCTCTCGAAGATATGTACAGACGTCTCTATACAGACCCGCAAATCTGTACTAGAATTTCTCATGACTCGGGAGACCTAAGCAACCTAGTGCGCTGATACCAACTTGTCATGATCCAAAATCCCATCGGAGCCATGATATCGCCTAACACTGCTTGCTAGGAAAGGTAAGATTTAATACTCGAAATTAAACTTCAATTACAGTAAGAAATATTCTCAAAAGAGGAATAAGATAAAATATTATACCAATATAGTGATATAAGTAAAATACCATCCCAGAACTTGTTGTTGGCGAGTACGTGAGCTTTATAGAATAACTAAGTACAACAGTCTAAATAACTATACAATACAGTCTAAAGAACATAAAGAGTAATAACAAAAGTAGGTGAAGGGGCTCCAAGGCATGCGAAAGGAACAACAAAGCTAACTTGAAATCTCCAACATGTATTGATACAACACTATAGCAATCTACTCCATCAGCTTCCCCAACCTCATATACTTTGTAAGTAAAAAGCCGAATCTCGGATTGAGGATAGGGACGAAATTGGCAAAGTCTACTACTCACTTTCAATCATCAAAAAACAACACTAACAACATAACGATAATAGAAAAAGGAAAAGCAGCTCAAGAATAGCAAGTACAACTTAATCACAGTAACAGGAAAATACGTATGCTTTCCAACCAAATCAGGTAAGGCGTCAATTTCAAGACATAAAGTATCAATTAGCATGAGGAAGATACTATTGACGCCTGTATGACAAGTATCCATGAAAAAATAAACAATTTCATAGATATATCATCAAGTAAGCGTAGTCTCTGCATTTTAAGGGTGCTTGGCATAAAGCCCCTCACTAAGCACATACAAGGCGCCTGCATTCACAAGGACCAACGTAAGAGGGGTTATCACCTGACTCCAGAGGGGCTCTAACCCTAGTGCTGATCGGATCAAAAGTTAATGATCATCATAACTAATCCCAAATGGCCTTGCATACGCGTCACCTTAATAGCAATACGACTAAGCCCAATATGGGGCTTTGCATACGCCTCACCTCACTGTCAACATCAACACGACTCTATGATTCTAGTTCAGTCATTAATTCGCTCAAATCTCAATATGCCAAAATCTCATAGTGTTAGAAATCAATATCATGACTATAATATATGACTACAATTAAGGCAAACTACTCAACAGAGCGTAAGTTCACGTAAAAGTTTACCAGGAATTTGATGTTTTGTGGCGCCGAGGCAGGCTAATTTGTTGTGATTAGTATTGTGGAGTTGGTGGAAGAAATTTATAGGACAAGGCATTTCAGCAGTTCTTCATGCAACCGCAGATCAGTTCTGTAGGCTGCATAATCGTCGTGGAGTTAAATAGGATAAACCCTATTTTTAAAGGTCATTTTGCGGTCCGTTGTGTGGATGCATAACCATTTTGCAGCCTAATAACCATTTTGCGGGCCGCGTTTCTATCGTAGAATCAGTATGAGTAATTTTTTAGGGAGGATTCGCTGTCCATTATGCGACCACATAATTTTCCTGCAGGCCGCAGACTTAAACATGCTAGCCTAGTGTTGGAGGTCGATTTTGCGATCCCTTTCACCGACCGCAGACCTGTTATGTGGTGCACTCTGCGGTCGTAGAGTTTGGTTTGGAGGGTCCATTTTGTGTATTTTATAAACAGACCCTATTTCGTTCTGCGGTGCACTTTACTCCCTAGGTCTCAATCTCGGAATTGGGCTGAATAGATGTAATGGAAACTATGATTCTTGAGAGTGGGAGTTGGTCTTTGTGCATGCATGTACTAATAAAGGTGGTGGGGAGGTTGTTGAACTAATATTGGTAAACTATTGATATGGGGATTGGTTGTGGGTTGAAGATATTCTACCATAGAAACCTTGTAGATTGAAGTTGCCAATAGTGGTGGAACATTGTAGTAACTGTAGCGAAAGCTCGATCGAGGTATGTTAGCTGAACTCCTCTTGTAGAATTGAATTCCATGAAATTCTTGTAAGTTTCAAGCCTGGTTTGCACAAGCTCTTATTTCTATTGTCCCGAGCTATTCCCATTAAGTTGAGTTATCCCAAATGAGCAATGTACCGAATATTATATACTCAAAATGTCTTCTGATTGCTCCTATCACATTATCCTCTCCTTCGGGAATATATTCAATTATGATTGATGTATCAACTTCTATCGCTTAAGTTCATGTTTCAATTGCAAATTTATTATGCTATAATTTGGAAAGAGTACTCAATGTGTTTAGGACTCTTATTGCTCATATAATTATATTTAAAGTTTTGATTTCAAAAAGCTCTTTATGTAGACAAACTATGATGATCCTTGAAAGTGAAGAATGAGAATATGAAATATAAAATGCAGCCATCATGCCAGGAACGAAGAATCACATTTGTGGCCGAGAGTGATAATGAAATGAAAAGAAGTGTGAAAGGCTATGAAATGAATTTGAACTCTTTTATATGATAAAAGTTGTTGGGATGATGGTTTGGTCACCGAGGAAGTGTGGGTTGAAATAACTTAAACCTGAAACTACACGTGCTGGTGTAGGAGTAATTGAAGGATAAATTCTCGTGCTGATGTGTTGAGATTATTCCTTTTAATTGGGATGAGATGATAGCTAGAAAATGACCATGTCAACCCACACAACATTGTGGTGAGACGGCTTAGCAGATCGGGAAGTGATCAGACACCATGTCGCGTACATGGTGGTGGTGTTGTGTTCCTATGTCCACCTGCACACACTGGGGTGAGACGGCTTAGTCGATCGGGTGCAGATCGGTCCCCATGCCCTGAGCATGGTGGTGTGTCAGTACTAAATATCCCCAAACATCAAACATCAATATGTAATTGAGGATATACCTTCCTCATAACTTTGCATTTCAATATTACATGAGTTTCTTATTGATTTTATGTTCTCTCATTTTATGTTTGTACTTTATTCCATGAGAGTGTGTTTCGTTCTACATACTAGTACTATTCAGTATGTACTAACATCTATTTCACCCAGAGCATTGCATCTTTATTCGATGCAGGTGGTTCCTCATCAGGCGACTTTGATCCTCGTTAGAAGCTTACCATCTACTCAGTGTGTATTGGTGAGCCCTATTCTGCTTCGAGGCCTTATGTCACTTGATGTTGTATATTGACTTTTCAGATATAGTCGAGGCCTTATCGCTGGCACTTTTATACTACTCTCTTGTTTCATCTAGAGTATACATAGACATGGTATGGGTTGTATTTTGATTGGGGTAGAATACTAAAAATGTTCTAATTATCAACCATGTTTCTGCTTTTAACTATGAACTCGTAACATTTTGGAAATTGGAAAGGAAGTTTATAAAAGTAATGAAATTGGTAAAATATATGTTATTCACACGTTTGCCTAACTCTTGACATTTATCTTCACATTATTCATGGCCAAGGTTTGGTAGAAGGCATCAAGTAAGCTTTGCTTGGCTGTATGATGACGTCCAAATCCACTACTAAAAAGTAAATGGACACGGTCGCATATAATATAATTTACCTATCTATGAGTCGTTGTCCAATCCCACAGAGAACAACACGCAAGCGATTAGGCGTGCAAGAGTATTATCGCTTATTATCATAAGCCAAACATTTAGAAATGTTTTATGAAAATATTTATGTCTAAAGTCAAAAATGTAAACTAATCTAGGAAGCAAGTAAAATGATCAATAGCTACAAGCATGGATGCAATGGGAATTACACTCTCCAATTTATTTCATGATTTTACAAATATGAGCGAGTTTATGTTAATAAGCTTGGGGTATTAATTCTATATTAGCATCTTTCGAAGACTAACAAGACTTCCTAGTTTAATTTTCCCAAAAACTATTAAGAGATTAAGCATACCTGAATATGGCTACAAGTAGTTCAATCCTATCCCTAGGTAGAATCTATAACGTGAGGGTTAACGCCTCAAGTTCTTGTTAATTAATTTTTTCCAACCCTAAATTATCTTTTCCAAAACTAATTTGAAGTGAATGGCCAAGTCATAGGGTTAGGTAATCCCTTTGGTAACATCAAAGAACAAGAATAATTAAAGAAACAATGACTCACTTCATGATAAATAAAAATCATTCAATACATAAGCACAACAAGACATTTAATCCACACTTTAAATATGAATATTCCCATAAACAAGACTCATGTTTTGGGAAAAATACTACACAATTAGATATTCAATAAAGAGCAAGGAAACAAAGAAATTAACATAAATGGGTAAGAAATTCTCAACCAAAAGCTTCAAATCTTCAAGACCCAAGTGTGTGTGCAAGAACCCTAGCTCCAAAGCTTATGTTTTCTAGTCAAGCGACTGAAAATCAGCCAAAAATATGCGAAAAGATGCTTTACAAATGAGCTAGGTGGTCTATTAAATGGCTAGAGAGAACCACAATCACGATGAACAACGTCTACAAAGCTACGCAATCTCCTAGAGACAGACGCATTCGCATAGAACGTTTGACCAGTGCTGACGAACTTTACTTTTTCGTGATCGCATGACTTTAACCGTGTTCTCCTGGACTTCTGCGATCGCGTGTAACCTTCCGCGATCGCGTAGAGCAATAACTGGCAGCAGTTTGTTTTTCAAAATTTAACACATTTTGACTTATGTTCTTTCTTATCTTCTCCAAATCATACGATACCCGAAATATGCCAATAGCCCTCAATGAATGCCTTAGTTTCTTAAAAAAATCACGCAAAAGTCTAAGTATCAAGAAGAGCTAAGGTTGTAAACTACTAACTTATCAAACCCTCAAACATAAACTGTTGCTTGTCCTTAAGAAATTCACCAACTAAGAAAATCCTTCAATAAAATCATCAATTAAGCTAAATGACATACCAAACATCATGTCAAGCCAAAAAGGTTCATATTAAACACAATCTAGTGACCTCGGTTGGTACCAACAACTAATCCATATCATATGAATTGCCAACAACTTCTCACAAATTTCATTTCAATTCAAGTGCTCAATAACCACATTAATCAAAGTAGCAACCAAGTCATGACACTAAAACTTCAAAATTTGCCTCATTATCACAACAATTTCATTTGTTCATTCCACTCAATTAGAGATTGGATTAGGTTCACCCCGAAATTTCACTTGCCCTCACACTTAAGAGAGAATCCCAACTTATAAATTTCAATTTAAACAGAAATGGGATATCAAATGGTAAAAATTAACTCCCTCTCTCAAAGATATTCAAATGACGTATGTAGTGCCATGGGTTTGCCCTTCATATATTTATCTACTAATGTAGACACACTTGGTTCGAAATAAAGTAGGACTTAAAGGATTGTAACGTGGGTTTTTGGTTAAGGTAGGGAACAATTTGGATAAGAGTGACTCACCTATTCTTTCCTTTATTCACAACTCCTTATTTTTCCTTCCTTTTTCTTCTTTCTTACTCATTATTTTTTTCAAAAATCAAGGAAGGTTACACTATTTTTTTTATTACCTTTCACCTTTTAAGCAACTTACACATCACAACTTTTCCAACCTTCACCCCCAAAGATAGGCTTTTAGCCTATGTTTACACATTCAATGTACTTAGGGAGGCAAGATGCCAATAGATAGATCAATAAAGAATGAAGGGTTAAAGCTTGTAACATGGTTGCCAAAGAAAAATTTTAAGAGCTCAAAAGGGGTTTACTAGGGAAAATATACAAGGGTAGGAAATTTAAAGCATAATAACAATCCAAGGGAGGGCTAACATCATTTTTTAAACCAAGTTAGTCTAGGATTTCGCCATGGAGCACATTTCGGGTAAGTTAAAGCAAGAGAACTCAAAAATAATCTCACCACACATGGCACATGCAAACTCGAGTGACACATAAATCCAAAATCCAATTAAAACCATTGAACCCAAAGAAATCACATATACCCTAAAAGACTATTTAATGAATCAAAGAACCAAAAATAGAACCTAAAAGTTACAAAAAGGATTATCATTTCAATAATTTTTCATTTTAAAATCAAAACTTCATGTGTCAAAGTTTAAATCATGTTGGTACCAAACCAAACAAGCCACATGTTGGTTTATGGACAAAGAGATCACACTCAACAATCAATTTATTCACTACGAGCTACTTAACTAACAAAAAAAAAATACCTAAAAAGTGAAAAACTAGACAAGACTAATCCCTTAAGAAAGTTGTCATGCCCCGGGTCTACACAAATTATTTCCTTGGAAAAGAACTGCGACATAAAGAAAAACCAAGGAGTTTAATTACTACTTCTATAAGTAAATAAAGTAACAAAACAAGAAAATAGAAACTAATGTGAACATGCTATAATTAAACTACAAAATATCACTAATAAACTACAAACGTTAACTAATCTACACAAGTTCACAAAAAATTAGTCATGCTCCAAATACATCATCACATAAAAATGAGTCACCCCAACGTAATGTGTTGCACTGTCCTCAATGCAACTAAACAAACCAAGAAAAAATGAAAGAGGTGCTCCCTGAAACTGCATCACTCAGAGCTGGATTTGGTAGGGAATTTGAGCTCCAAATCCTCCTCATAATTGTCCTCTAGTTCGTGTGAGCCACAGAATTAACTCAGCTCGGGCATCATTTTTGACAGGAATTTGCTTTCATTTTCTCATGCTCCTTGAACATCAGTTGTTGCCTCTCAATCTTTCCTTGTCTTCTGCTCATGTCTTCCAACATGTTTTTGATTGCTTTTTGTACTTGAACTACATCATCCAGAGATGAATTGTTACCAGTCCCAGTAGAAGTGCCCTCCCAAGATGGACCGGACGGAAGGCCAGCTACAAGTTGGGAATGTGTGCATCGACGCCAATGATTTGACTGGATAGCTGCCGCATAGTGGGAGGTCCATCAGGAAGTGGGGCAACGGGGCTATGTACCTCTGCTGCAACTGTGGAAGAACCAGCGGGCCCAACGCCAGTCTCAGTAAACTGCCCAAATGAAGGAGATTATACATCAATCCTCCTCTTCTTCTTTCACCCAGTTGGCCACTTTCTGAGAAATGGATAAATTGCCTTGTCTGGGTCCTTCTCAAAATCAGTCAGGTCCATTAGCTCCCCAGCATCATAGCACAACTGAGTGATCGATGATGGAAAGAATAGACTCCTAGACCTCCCCTCACATGCTTCCTCTATTTCACTCACCATGTGCTAGCCCACGTTCACTGGCAAATCATCCATAATAGCAGCAATCATCAATGCCTTCTCGTGCGTCACCTCACACTCATGCTTAGACGGTAGGATTCTGGCACCAATAATGGACATCCAAGACTTGGCTTTAGCTTGGAATTTAGAAGAATCAACCCCTTTGCGAAATCTTTCCCAAGTCGGGGTCACCCCGCCATGAAGCTTCTCCACCAAATATTGGTTTCCTCTCTCCCTTACTCAAGTTCTGTATACCTCGTTGATAGCATTAGGAATATCATAGAGTGCATTTAGTACCTCCATAACAAAGTTGACACGCTTGCCCCTAACAACGGTAAATACTTCCCCTTAGAAGTCGGTCTTCAGGGCATTAGCATAGAATTCATGTACTACTGGTGTAGTTAGCTTTGGTTGCTTCAAGAGCGAAGCAAATCCATCCACTGCCAGCCAATCTTCGGAAAAAATCTGGCATCTTAACCTCAAGTTTGTCCAATTGGATTCCTTGTTTCTCTGATGATGCTATTCCTCATGTGTTTGTCATAGATTCTTTCACATTCAGTAGCTATAAATCTGGCCCGATCAAGATATTCCTCTTTTATAGCTTTGGAGTAGGCCCTTGTACAATTTCTTCACTTCTACGTGCACTCTAAGACACATACACATCAAAATGTTCCACAAAAACAACTAACCTACAAAAAATTAAAATCTAACAACAATATTTGAAAATGATGGGTTGCCTCCCACCAAGCGTCGCATTTAGTGTAGTGGCACGACGCGAATCAACTTTACCACTTTTTTCTCCACTTGGAAGATATGATTTGGGAACACGACTTGGAATCAAGTTTGTGACCACGAGCGACGGTGGGTAGTAAGTAGATGATCAAGCCAATGTCATTTGCTTCATTTTGCGTTTCTTGGCTTTCGTGTGAGGAATATCATTTTTCCTTCTTGTACCTTAAAATTGTTAGAAGTATGGTCCTTGCCTCTCCTCTTCAAAATACCTTATTGACTCGTGTAGTTCAATTTCCTTATCAACACGCAATACCAATGTTGAGAAATGCTTGGAATGTGACATCAAGCCTCCAAATTGCATATTTTCCCAGATTTTGACATCCGCTTGCCCCCCCCCCTCCCCGAACTAGAGTCAAATTCAATCATCTTTTCAACTACACGGTTGACTCTAATTTCATATTTTTCTTGGAATCACTAACAAGTATGAAGTCGATTGGCAAATGTTCAATTCTTGATTCCTCAAAATAAAGCTCGCTTTCTTCCTCAAAGTTGGACTTTTCTTAAGCTCTTTCCGCACTCTCAAGTTGGTGGGCATAGTGAGCCTCAACAAATATTTTTATTTGATCTTCCAAGATGCGTATATTCTCATCATTTTGAGTTAGTACTTGTTTCAAGTCCTTGAGTGCCAAGTTGTGCTTCTTCTCATTTTCAAGAATGGCCTCCAACATGAGCATCATCCTCTCATTTTGAGCATTTGAGAGTTCTTCCTAGTTTTGATCAAGGGCCAAAGAAGGATTTTCGGCTTCAATCTCTAAGGACGGTTCTCGACTATAATTCACTTCCGAGGCCTTTTGAACCCCTAAAGCTTCAAGCATTGCTCCTATTTGTGAGTTTAACCTTTCAAGCGCCAATACATTTTGGAGACTATTTTCCAAAAGCTCCTCAAAGGCATTTTGCTCTTTGTTTCCTCCATCAAGTAGGAATTCTATCATGTGCTTGAACTTTCCATATTGACCATGCTCAATTTCTTCCACTTCCATATTCCTGTAATTCTCATCACAAAAAGTAGAATCGTCATTGCGGGGGTTCGGGGAAGGGAAGGACAAATAAGCACAACTATCCCAATGTCCATTTTGACCACTACACTTATCACATATGCTCCACTCACAGGTTTGATATTGTGCGCACAATCCGCCTCCGGGAGAATTTAAACACTTTTTCCATGAGTGTGGTCCTACACTATAAGGACAAGGGTCATCAAAGTATGAATAACTATCATTCGACCAATTTTCATTACATGATGCCGAAAATTAACAAGAAAAAAAAAAGAAAACAACAAGAAAAAATAAACAAAGATAAAAAAATTATTACACAAATATTCAAAAGTTTGGACCAAAGCACGTACTTTTATTTCTCTAAAAACCTACATATGCCAAATTGTTCCCCGACAAATTGGCGCCGTCTAAATCCACTACTTAAAAGTAAATGGACACGTTCACATGCAATTTAATTTACCCAATCATGAGTCGAGGTCGAATACCACAGAGAACAATATTTAGGTGATTAGGCATGTAAATGCAAAAATATAATCTAACGTAGAAAGCAAGTAAAATTATTAGTGGCTACAAGCATAAATATAATGAAAATTGCACTCAAGTAATGATCCAATGTATTTCATGATTTTACAAATATGAGCAAGTTTATGTTAATTAGCCTTGGGTAATAATTCTTTATTAGCTTCTTGCGAAGACTAATAAGACTTCCAAATTAAATTATCCCTAAGACAATTAAGAGATTAAGCCTATGGCTACAAATATGAATATTCCCATAAACAAGACTCATGTTTTGGGAAAAATACTACACAATTAGATATTCAATAAAGAGCAAGGAAACAAAGAAATGAACATAAATGAGTAAGAAATTCTCAACCAAAAGCTTCAAATCATTAAGACCTAAGTGTGTGTGTAAGAACCCTTGCTCCAAAACTTGTGTTCTCTAGTAAAGAGTCTTAAAAATAATTCGAAGATATGCCAAAGTTATGTTTCCAATAAGCTAGTTCGTGTATTTTGCGGGTTCGGAATGGAGAAGATGTGAAATACCAAGACCGTCCATAGCTGAAGCCCATTGACCACATATGCAGAAACAATCATTGTAGCTGCGACTCCGAAAAGGCAGACATTCATTCGCAGATGCGAAACTTGTTGAGAATGCTTACTCCGCAAAAGCGGCTTCGCAAATGCGTACCTCGACTGCATAAGCGATTTCACAGAAGCAGATTCGTGGTCGCAGGTGCGTTTCCAGTGCAATTTCTCCTATTCCGCAGACGCGGCCTTTTCTCATAGAAGCGGGAACCCTTCCGTAGATGCGGTTTCACTGAAGAAATTTTGCACTTCTTTCCCTCTTTCTTGCTTAATTCCACTTCAATCGACTTCAATTATATTCAAGACTCATTGTACCTATAAATCTAGCAATGCACACCAAAAGTCACCTCATTTTATAATTAAAGGACAAAAAAACTAAAGAAAAAGACTAGAATGAATGGTAAAATCAGCACTCATCACTATGATATCTCGTCTGAGCGCTGGTCAACGGTCCGCAAATTTGGGGCATGACAAGCGTGGTATCTGAGCCTGAGGTTTGAAGTGTCATAGAATGTCTCAGAGCCGCGTACAGTAGAGTCATTCTTATTGGTGTGTTGTCAACCACATCTATAATTAGGAGGCTACTTGGACATTGAGGAACGTCACCTTTCTTTGCTATTCTAGATCATGCAATAGAGCTTTATTATAAGACTTGCCTCTATTTAACTTATGCATTATTCTAATTTTCAGTACGTGGTGCTTGGGAAAAAAGGCGAGAAGTGGCCAAAGAGCCAATGCCACCCAGGGTACATGATGTTACCGGTGAGCGCAGGAAGGGTGAAGATTATTCTCCTAACCACAATAGTATTCTACTACTCTCGCTGAGAATGCATCAATTCCTATTTATGCTGAGAATGCACCGAATCCTCCTTCAACTGATATTCCAGTCCCACCACTGGCCTTGACTTCTAGTACCAGTGTTTCTGATGGGGACTATACGAGAGCTATAGAAATGTTGACTCAGATAGTGGCTTCCCAATCCTAGAGGCTTAGTGCTACACCTACTTCTTCCAGTCACCAAGGGGATTCTACTAGTTCTCGGGTGAGATGCACAAAACTCTTCATGTAGTGCGTGCCACAGAGATAGGAGCTACGGAATTTGACTCCTATCGCCTAAAGGAAGCGGCATATTGTTGGTTTGAGTTGTGGGAGGAGTCCCGTGAGTAGGGGAGCCCTCCCAAAAAGTGGAGTGACTTTGCCGACGCTTTTATTAATCATTTCTTGCTTGCCGAGACTAGGGCAGCCGGTGTCGTGGAGTTTGAGAACTTGAAGAAGGGTTGTATTAGCATGTGGGACTACCATTTGAGGTTCAACGGTCTTTCCAATGATGCTGCTTACATGATGCCCGCTATGGAGGCTAGGGTTCACTGGTTTGTGCAGGGTCTCAGCCCTTTTGTTATTAATGAGACCGCTACAGCTGCCTTAAATTTTGACATGAATTATGGAAAGATGGTGGCATTTGCTAAAGCCACAAAGACAAAAAAATTGAAGGCGAAAATGGAGCGAGAGAGTACCAAGAAGACCCGGTCCGCGGTCAACTTTGGTGGTTCTTCCACTGGTGGTAGTGGTGGAAGGTATGCATTGTGGGGAGGGTTATCTGGACTGACACATTCTTTTTCCTCGTCTTTAGCTAATGCACCGCCATCAAGGCCCCATCAGCAGTAGTGGAGCCGTTTTAGGCCCAGTTAGGGCGACAGGGGATCCTACCAGCAGGGTCTGTTAGGTGGGATATTGCAGCCACAGCGGAGGCCCCTATGCCCTAAGTGTTGGAAGATGCATTTAGGAGTCTACTACATAGAACTACCCATATGCTGCGGGTGCAGTCTTAGAGGTCATATTCAGAGAGATTGTTGCTTACCCCATCAGAATGTTTGTAGGGGTATGGCAGCCAACAAGTTCTGTAGCTACTACATCCGCAACACCTTCCCCGGCTCGAGGTACTCCAGCACCGATAGGGTGTGGTACAGCTAAGGGTGGTGCCCAAAGTTCGAGAGGGCCCAATAGTTTTATGCTATGAAGGGTCGCCAGAGTTCGAAGACTTCTCTAGATGTTGTCATCAGTATATTGAATGTCCAATCTCATGATGTGTATACTCTTATAGACCCTGGTTCCACCTTGACATATATCACTCTTTATGTTGCTATGGAATTCAGGATAGGACCGGAACACCTTCGTGAGCCGTCCTCCGTACCTACTCCAGTTGGTGAGTCTATTGTGGCCATGCAGGTGTATAGGGATTGTATTGACACAGTCATGGTCGAGACACCACGACCGAACTGATTGTGTTGGAGATTGTTGATTTTAATATGATAATGGGGATGCATAGGCTTCACTAATGTTTTGCCAAGCTTGATTGCCGGACGAGAATTGTCCGTCTTGAATTCCCAAATGAGTTAATCATTAAGCGTATGGGGGTAGGTTTATTCCTTACCTTAAGGCCACAAAGATGATGGGCAAGGGGTGTATCTACCACTTTGTCCCAGTCATAGACACTAGTCCGAGGCACCAACACTTGAGTCCGTGTCAGTTGTAATCAAATTTCAAGAGGTCTTTCCGGATGAGCTTCATGGGATCCCACCAGACAGGGAGATTTATATTTCGATCGATGTGATGCCAGGAATGCAGCCTGTATCTATTATACCCTACCAAATATCTATGGTAGAATTGAAGGAATTGAATGAGCAACTGAAGGATTTGCTAGAGAAGGGTTTCATCTGGCCGAGTCTGTCGCCTTGGGGCACATTGGTTCTCTTTGTATGTAAGAAATAAGGGTCACTAAGAATGTGTATTGACTATCGACAGCTCAACAAAGTTACAATCAAGAAAATGTATGGACTGCTAAGGATTGACGAATTGTTTGATCAATTGCAAGGTCCTAAGTACTTTTCCAAGATTGCCTTAAGACCAACAAAAGATCAGGGAGCAGGATATTCAAAAAATAGCTTTCAGAACCCGGTGTGGGCACTTTGAATTTGTGGTGATGTCTTTTAACGCAACGAATGCCCCAATAGATTTCATGGATATTACAAACTAAGTCTTCAAGACTTTCATCGGCGCTTTTGTGCTAGTGTTCATTGACAACATCCTTGTGTATTCACGAAATCGGGAGGACCATGCCATTCTTCTTAAGCAATTTTGCAAACTCTGGGTCAGCACAGATTGTATGCCAAGTTTTTGAAGTGTGGATTTTGGCTTGAATATGTCAGTTTCTTGGGGCATGTAATCTCTAGTGAGGGGATCAATGTTGATTGTCAGAAGATGGCAGCTATGAAGCATTGGCCTAGACCTACAACTCCAACAGAGATTCGCAGTTTCTTGAGCTTAGCTGGGTATTAGAGAAGGTTTGTGAGGGGTACTCTACTCCTACCTCTCCATTGACTAAATTGATGATGAAGGAAGTTAAGTTCGAATTATCAGATGCTGGTGAAAAGAGCCTCCAAGAGTTGAAGTCGAGATTGACTACGACACCGTTATTAACATTATCGGAGGGTACAAATGGGTTTTTGCTATACTGTGATGCTTTTCAAGAATCGGACTTGGATGTTTATTGATGCAACATGGCAAGGTGATCGCATATGTTTCCATGCAACTCAAGAATCATGAGAAGAATTACCCAACACATGACTTATAGCTTGCGGCGATGGTATTTGCATTGACGATTTGGCTTCATTATTTGTATGGTGTCCATGTGGATATATTCACATACCATAAGAGCCTTCAATATATTTTCAAGCAGATGGAATTAAATATGAGGCAAAAAAGATGGCTTGAGTTACCCAAGGACTACGACATCGATATTTTATATCATCTAGGGAAAGAAAATGTTGTGGCAGATGCTCTTAGCAAGAAATCCATGGATAGTTTGGCTAACTTGAAGGCTGGTCAAAGGCCAATAGCCAAGGAAGTTCACCGTCTAGCTAGTTTGGGAGTCCATCTTGGGACTCTAGCGAGGTTGGGGTGATTGAGCAAAATCGAGCTTAATCATCACTTGTAGTGGAAGTCAAGGATAAATACAATGATGATCCATTGTTGGTGCAATTGAAGGAGGGATTTGATAAACACAAAACCATGACTTTTTCTCTTGGCTCGGATGATGGTACTCTAAGGTACTAAGGGTGATTAAGTGTTCCAAATTTAGATGCTCTTGGGGAAAGAATCACGACCGGGGCTCATAACTCTAAATATTCCGTGCACCCAGGCTCTACAAAAAGGTACCATGATCTCAAGGAAGTCTATTGGTGGAATCAAAGTGTCAATAAGTGATGGCCGAGCACCAGAAGCATGTTGGCTTGGCACAGAATATAGAATTTCCAATGTGGAAGAGGGACATAATCAATATAGACTTTGCGGTAGGTCCATCTCGCACGCCTCGCAAGTTGGACTCGATTTGGGTGATTGTGGACCGACTCTCAAACTCAGCGCACTTCTTGTCAGCTAAGGCCACCGACACAGCAGAGCACTATAATCAATTGTACATAAAGGAGATCATTAGGATGCATTGGAACTCTAGTTTTTATCATTTCAAATCGAGGAGCTCAGTGCGCCACTAGCTTTCGGCAAAAATTTTCAGCAAGGTTTGGGTCCTCAGGTAAATTTTCGCACATCATTCCATCCACAAACTGACAGGCAAGCAGAGCAGACTATTCAGACACTTGAAGAGATGTTGTGTGCTGGTGTTCTTGACTAAAAGGATATCTGGGATGATCATTTCCCACTCATAGAATTCGCCTAAAACAACAGCTTTATCGCGCTAGCATTCAGATGGCACCGTTCTAGGCTCTATAAGCTAGGAGATGTAGATCTCCCATTTGTAGGTTTGAAGTTGGCAAAGCTGAATTGATAGGGCCATACCTCATGCATCAAGCTATGGAAAAGGTTAATATCATTCAGGAGCAGTTGAAAACTACTCATAGTCTCCGGATGTCCTATTCGGATGTTTGTCCTAGGGATTTGGAGTTCCAAGAGGATGATTGGGTATTCTTAAAAGTTTCTCCCATGAAAGGCATAATGCGATTTGGGAAGAAAGAGAATGTTTCAACCCATATTCGCATATGTTAGATCACGCCATAAGTTAGTCGATGTAAATCCGAGAAGAGATTATTTTTGAGATGATAAGAAGTTAATCCTATTGGTCTTAAATGATACAAGGGTGTATAAGAGTGGTTAACAAGTATCAGAAGGTAAACGAATCAAGGATGTTGTAACCCGTATTTTTGGGTAAAACTAGAGGTGCTTAATATTCTCAGGAGATCATGTTTTTAGAAGTCCTGATGTCAAACGAGTTATGAAAAAAAAGTCGATAAAAGTTCCCACAACTTACGTTCATAATTTTACTTAAACATTAGGTCAAATGTTACTAAGCTTTTCTCCTTATTTACAAGGAATTATAGGCTGATCAACCAACCTAACTTAAGATATATGAGTCAAGTTTCCAAATCATTAAACCGTTCATCGATACGAGTCGGAGTAGAGAGATATTCGCATTTTTGCGAGACTGTGCAAGCAGCTTATGGGACCTAGGCAGTTGAGATATATTGATATATATAAGAGATAGAATAACTCGTTTTAACTCATTCCTTTTCACCCTCTTCAGACCCTAGATATCTAAAAGCTCTCTCATAATCCAGGACCCAAACAAAGGGCAAACAACACAAATCAAGTGTCGGGAATCCCGTGGCGCTAGTAGTTTTATTGTTCTTCTTGTTTTTGCGGATTTTTGTGTGGTTCCAGGTTGTGTGGGAGGTTGTTTTAACTGTTTTATGTTCTTTAAAATACTCTCTCAAGTCATTAAGATCAACCCTAGGTGATATCATGTCTTCCAAAGTGATTCTAGTGCCGAAATACCCGAATTGATTGCTAGTTTTGCTTCCCTGTTCTTGTGATAGCATTGGAAGAATATTTCGTGGTGAAGTAAGGTCAAGTAGGAGTTTTTATATATTTTTATAGGTATGTAACCTCTTACTCTACATGTATTTAATATTATCCAAGTTGCAGCTAAGTCGTTGAATCTAGAACTTGTGAGATATCTATCGAAAGCTTTGTTAGTAATGTTGTTGGTTGGTGGACTATTTTAGGAGGCTTAATATTGTTATTATTGATGTTGTTTGGGATTTTTGGTGATTTTTTTAACTTTTGAGAAGTCATATAACCAGGGGAGGTGCTGTCCGTTTCATCATAAAATAGGTTGCAGTCGATATATAATAGTTACGAGGCATAAACGATAACGATAATACCATTTCTCTTATTGTTAGACTAAGGTGTCATGAAATTCGCATATCTTGAGGTTGGGAAGTATATACAAGGTATGTAAGGCTAATAATGTAATGAATGAGCTTCCAAAGATACTCCACTATTAGAAGCTAGACATACTTACATTGTTTCCCTTCATATGGAAAAATTGATGTTGACGTTGCTTCTCTTATTCTTATGTTATCAATGTTGTTGGTACTTCCTGATTTCTATTTACTCTTCATGAAGAGGTAGTCCTAATAATGTCTACGGAGGATACCGACCTTACATCACTTAAAAGGTTTAGAATGTGATTCCAATGAGTCCAACACATATCATATATATGTATCTATTTTACTCTACCTTGTCGCGTTATGGTCGGCCGGGTATGGCACCTTTGTGCAACCACAGATCAGTTGGATATTACTGAGCTCCATGTGGCCGGATATGATTCTATCGAGACTTATGATGGTCGGGTATGTTTTTGCCGAGCCTATTATGGCCTTGCACAATATGATGATGATGATCCCCACAGAGGCATATGTTCTTTAATGTTTATGTGTGTGTGTGTGTGTGTGTGTGTATATAATTTATCGTGCATTTCATGTCAGTATGTATGTATGCATATTCTCTATCCTTATTTACATTACTGTTCTTGTTTATGTTTTCCTGCCTTACATACTTAGTACTTTATTCATACTGACGACCCTTTTATTTGTGGATGCTGCAATTCGTGTTGCAGGTCCTGATACACAGATGTCAACTCATGTATAGTTTGGATTACCTTGTCGGTTGATTTTTGTTGTACAGTCTCTCACGGCGGCTTTTCAACTCATACTTTATATATAGCTTCGTGACAGCATTGTCGGCCCATGTTATCTATGTTCATACCATTATCTGTAGTTGTTGGTTGTTCATGATTCATGCGTACCATTTATATTGATCTCATTGGCCCTTCGAGTTAATAAGAAAGGTTAGATAAGATGTATATTGGTAGTCGGCAGGTATGGCCCGGGTGCTAGTCATGGCCCTCCTGTTTGGATTGGATGGATAGACTCCAATTCTAAGGGCAAATCTAACTCATAAGCTACTTGGCCCACTATTGAATAATCCTATAAGGCCCATTATACCGTGGGCTAAGCTTTCCTTTCTTGCCAAACCTTATCAAGCCCTTCATAGGCGATACCTTTAAAACACCCAGTCATCAACTTTGAACTTTAAGTCTCGTTGCCGCACATGAGAGTATGACTTCTGATGACTCTAGGTTGTTAACAGTCGCTCCCATATAAGCTTTACCTTCTATACAACCTGCTGAATGATGTATGGCCCATGTAACCCATATTCTCTAACATCAAACCACCCTATAGGAGATCTGCACTTACGCCCATACAAATCCTCGTACGGAGCCATCTGAATACTAGAGTGGTAAGTGTTGCTAGAGTCCAACAATCATGCTTGTAACATATTCTCAAGCGTCTAAATTACGCGCTCATCTTGTCCATTAGTCTATGAATGAAAAGTTGTGCTGATATTCTCCTGAGTCCCTAGACCTCTCTGAAATGACCTCTAAAAATGTGCTGTAAATTGGGCCCCACAGTCAGATATAATAGATACCAGTACTCTGTGTAGCCGCACTATTTTCTTAATATATAACATCACATAATCTTCGGATGTATATGTAGATCTGACCAGTAGGAAATGGGCTGTTATTCGTGAGCCTATCGACTATCACCCATATTGAATCGAACTTACGGTGAGAACGAGGTAAACCCGTGACGAAGTCTATGTTTATCGCCTCCCATTTCCACGTCAGGATCTCAATAGTCTGCATTAGCCCTATGCGCTTCTGGTGCTCTACCTTCATCTGCTGGCAACTAGGACACTGGGTGACTAACTTATAATTATTCTTCTTCATATCGTTCCACTAGTACAAATCCTAAATGTCATGATACATCTTGGTTGACCAATGATGAATGGAGTACCACGAATAATGTGCCTCTAACATAATCCTGTCTCCTAGCCCTCCCCTATGAAGGAAATATGCCTTTAAAATTTCTCGTTGGACGACCCGAAATGGCACATTTGCGGACATATATAATCCTCTCATTTAAGCAAGTAGGTGACACACCTACTTGTGACTTAGCAGTATGTGCAGTCTCGCAAAAGCGCATATATCTCTCTACTCAAATGTCAAATTGACAAACGGTTTAATGCATTAGAAACTAGACTCCTAGATCTTCAATATTATGGGTGAAACACCCTGCAAATCTATGTATATTGGGAGAAAATCGCAGTTACATTTGACTCAAATTTCAGTAAAACTTATGAACGTAACTTGTGCAGACTTTCATCGACTTTTGTTCCATAACTCGCTTGACCTCAAAACATAAAACATGACTATCATATGACTAAATAACATATAACATAAACCTCTTATCATGTTAATAACCATAGTCTCACCCCAAAGGTACGTGTTATATCATTTCCAACTTATCGACTTTCAGCGAAACATTATTTTCTTCAATTCCTTAGCTTCTAAATATTCCAACCATTTTACTTGTGGATCATGATCTTCAATATTTGCAACCTCCGAGGTAGCATGATAACTTACTTTATATACTTCCAAATTTGATCTCATTTTTTTATCTTCCATTAGTTTTCTTACGACGCACTTTTACGTATGAAAATATTGGGTGTAACACCGTGTCTAGGAGATTCTTGATTATGGATGTGTAGTGCGCCACATTTATAATCATGAGGCCACATGACATCTGGGGTTGTTACCTTCTTTTTGAATCTGGATCGTGCACAGAATTGAGTCGTAAGTGTTCATCTCTAACATTCACCTTGTTTTCTTTCAGTGATGCCTTCGACTAAGAAGTAAGTGATTACTAGACAACATGATACAACTGTGGGAGAGAGTACCAGTCAAGTGCCTCCACTCAAAGCAGGCCAATGTGAGGCTCAGAGTGAGATGCCGTCTCATACCTCATCTACTCTGTCTATCCACTGGATATCAGAAGGGACCCAGCACCTCTAGTTCATCTGTCTGGCACTACAGACCAGGATATGCAGAGTGCGCTGCAGTTGTTGCCCAGATTAGTAGCTGCTCAGGCTCAGAGGCAGAATACCAGTGTTGTTGACAAACTAGTTAGTGTGAGAGTTTGTGATTTAATTTATCTAGACCCTTCAGTGTTTACCGGATCAGACCCCAAGAAGGACTCGCAGAATTTCCTTAATCAGGCTGTACATTACGGGTTATGCACGCTAGTGATACCAAGGCAGTAGAGTTGGCTTCTTATCGGTCACGGGATTTAGTAGTTTTCTGGTATGACAGCTGGGAGAGATCCAGGGGTCCGAACGCTCCTCCAGCTGTGTGTAAGGAATTTTATGAGGCCTTTCTTCATCGCTACTTGCCAGTTGAGATACAACGAGCTACAGCTGATAAGTTCTTGAACCTTCGACAAGGTATGCTCCCCATATGGTGGCCGAGATGAGCTATATGGTGCACCTATTTGTGAACGGGTTGGGACCACATCGATATATGAGTGCAGGATAGCCTCCTTGGTGGAGGGCATCGATATTTCCCGTATTCAGGCTTATGCCCAGACACTAGAGGATCATAAGCGCCGGGAAAGGGAAGAAAGGGAGCAGGATAGGAGCTAGTATAAGAGGGCGAGATTTGTAGGGTATTCTTGTGACTTCATAGGTCGTATCAGTCCTCAATCGTTGAGGAGTTCAGCACCATCTATAGCTAGTGCTCCTCTACAAGTGTTCGATCTATCTATTCTGGTCTAGGTCAGAGTTAATAGGCATCTGGCTTTCAATATCATAACGGTACTAGTCAAACGAGACCCCCAACACCCCGTTGTGACTAGTGCGGCGAGGCTGACTTTTTATTGGCCATATGATGCGGGGGTGTCCTAACAGAGGAGGTGGTGGTATGGCTCAGCTGACTGGATCTGTGTCTGGTTCTTCCTAATTAGTTCGACCTCCAGCATGGAGTTTTCAACAATCGATGGGTTGGGGTAGATGTAGAGGTGCAGTGTTGAGTTCAAGCGGTACTCAAAATTGAACCTATGCCTTTAGTAGGCCGACAGGATCTCGAGTCAACTCTAGATGTTGTTACATGTATATTGTCTGTGTTTTCTTACAATGTTGTCACAACCCAAACTAGAGGGCCATAACTGGCACCCGGGCCATAGTTGCCGAGCACCAACACACATTTTATCTAACTTTTGTTATTATCTATAAGAGCCGATGAGATCAGTATAAATGGTAGACATGAATCCTAAACAACCAACAATGGAAGATAATGGCATGAACATATATGTCATGAGCTGACAAGGCTGTCATGAAGCTACGTATAAGGTGCGAGCTGACAAGCTGCAATGAGAGACTATACAACAAAAATTAGCCGACAAGGCAATCCAAACTATAAATGAGTCGACACATGTTTATGAACCTCTACAGGAACATAAGTGATGCAACATTGCCGGAACAGGGCCCCGACATAACCATAATGCCTATAACAAAAATGCATACCAAGACCACGGCAAGTCCGGAGAAGGGATTTCGCCAATAACCGCTGAACTGGGCAGCCTACTGTGGTGGGGGAGCTTTGCCTACCTGTCTATCAGGACCTGCAGCACGACATGTAGCGTCCACAAATAAAAGGACGTCAGTACGAGTAAAGTACTGAGTATGTAAGGTAGGAAAGCATAAGTAAGAACCATAATGTAAAAAGGAATAGAGAATGTACAACCTGTAACATCTAGGTACCTATGAGGGCTACTGACATGAATGCATGATGCATATATATACATACATAAGCTTTTAAAAATTACGCCTTTGTGGCATCATTATCATCATATCGTACCCGGCCCTAATAGGCTTGGTTAAAACATACCCGGCCATCATAAGGCTCGGTAGAATCATACCCGGCCACGTGGAGCTCGGTAAAACCCAACTGATCTGTGGTTGCACAATAGGTGCCGTACCCGGCCGAATATAGCGCGGCTCGGTAGAGTAAAATAGAAACATATATATGATGTGTGCTGCACTCGTTGGAATTACATTTTGAACCTTTCGGAGTGACGTAGGATTGATATCCTCCTTACATGTTATCAGGACTAAATCCTCATCAAGAATCTTATAAGAATCAGGAAGTACCAACTACATTGATAACATAAGAATAAGAGAAGTAACATCAACATCAATCGTTCCATAAGAAAGGAAACAATGTAAGTACTGCTAGCCTCTAAGAGTGGAGTATCTTTGGAAGCTCGTTCATTACATTGCGCACAATCGAAGTCGTGCAAAAGAAGAAAAGGGATAGCCTCACATACCTTGTATATACTGCCCAATATCAAGCTATGGAAATGCCACGACTCCTTAGTCTAAAATAAGAGAAATGACACTATCGTTATCGTTTAAGCGTCGTAACTATTATGTATCAACCGTAACCTATTTTACGATGAAACGGACAGCGCCTCCCCTATTTTTATGAATTACCACAAGTTAAAACAATCACCAAACAGCCCAAACAATATCAATAATAACCGTGTTGAGCCTCCCAAAACAGTCCACCAACCAACAACATTACTAGCAAGCCTTTCGACATATATCTCACAAGTTCTAGCTTCAACGACTTAGCCGTAATTTGGATAATCTTAAATACATGTAGGATAAGAGGTTCCTTACCTTTAAAAATAAAGAACAACTCCAACTTGACCTTAATTGACCACGAAATATCCCTCCAAGTCTGCCACAAGAACAAGGGAGCGAAGCTAGTCCTATCAGAGTAGATACAGCAAGTGGTTTACTTATTAATTCAGGTTTGACACCAAACTTATATGCCACAAAGGGTGTAACATATGATAATGTAGATTACGGATCAATCAACGTATATACATCATAAGAAAACACAGACAATATACCTATAACAACATCTGGAGATGACTCAAGATCTTGTCGACCTACTAGAGCATATGTTCGATTTTGAGTACCACTCGAACTCGGCACTACACCTCTATGTTTACCACGACCTATCGACAGTTGACAACCCGGTGCTGGAGGTCGAACTGATGAGGAAGAACCAGCCACCGATCCAGTCGGCTGAGCCATACCACCACCTCCTCTGTTAGGACAATCCCGCCTCATATGGCCAGGCTGTCCGCAAGAATAGCATACATCAGAACCTCCATGGCACAGTCCAACGTGGGCCTTGCTGCACTGATCACAATGAGGTGTTGGGGGTCTCGTCTGACTAGTATCCCTATGATATTGTGAGCCTGATGCCCGCAAACTCTTGCCTGACCCAGAATAGGTAAATTGATCATACTGAGGCCTCTGAAAGTGTGAAGGAGCACTAGCTACAGATGGTGCCAAACTCCTCGAAGACTAGGGCTTGACACTACCTTTGAAGGCACCAGAATACCCTACAAATCTCGCACTCTTATGCTGGCCCCTATCCTACTCCATGTCTGCTCTTTGCTGGCGCTTACGATCCTCTAGTGTCTGGGCATAAGCCTGATTTCGGGAAATATCCATGCCCTCTATCAAGGAGGCTATCGTGTACTCATTTATCAGATGTGGTCCTAATCCGTTCATGAACAGGTGCACCCTATCGCTCATCTCGGCCACTATATGGGGAGCATACCTTGCTAAAGAATCAAACTGCATACTATGCTCTCGCACACTCATATTACCCTGTCGAAGGTTCAAGAACTTATTAGCTCTAGCTCGTCGTATCTCAACTAGCAGGTAGTGACGAAGAAAGGCCTCAGAAAATTCCTTCCACACAAGTGGGGAGCGTTCGGACCCCTGGATCTTTCCTAACTATCATACCAGAAAACTGCTAAATCCTGTAACCGATAAGAAGCCAATTCTACTGCCTCTGTATCACTAGCATGCACAACCCGCAGTGTACGATGAACCTGATCAATAAAAGTCTCTGGGTCCTCCTTGAGCTCTGATCCAGTAAACACTGCAGGATCTTGATTAATAAAATCACGAACTCTCGCACTAACTGGTTTATCAGCACCACCGGTATTCTGCCTCTGAGCCTGAGCAGCTACCAAGCTAGTCAACAACTGTACCGCAGTCCGCGTATCCTGATCTGTAGTACCAGATGGAGGAACTGGAGATGCTGGGTGCCTTCTAATATCCTCTTGAGGAGAAGGAGTAAATGAGGTCTGAGACGGCATCTCACTCTGAGGCTTAATTTGGCCTGCTCTGGCGGGAGGCACCTGACTGGTACCCTCTCCCGCAGCTGTATCAAGGCGTCTACTAATCACTTGCTTCCTATTCATGGGCATCGCTGAAAAGAACATGGTGAATATTAGAGACGAATACTTATGACTCAGCTCTACGCACGATCTAGATTCAAGAAAAAGGTAACAACCCTATATGTCATGCAGCCTCCTGATTATAAACGTGGTGCGCTACACATCCATAATCAAGACTCTACTGGACATAACTCATAGACAACCCCTAGGACATACCTGCTCTGATACCACGTTTCTCACGACCCAAACTGGAGGGCCATGACTGGCACCCGGGCCATACTTGCCGAGCACCAACACACATTTTATCTAACTTTTGTTATTATCTAAAAGGGCCGATGAGATCAGTATAAAATGGTAGACATGAATCCTAAACAACCAACAATGGTAGATAATGGGATGAACATATATGTCATGACCCGACAACAGTGTCATGAAGCTACATATAAGGTGCGAGCTGACAAGCTTCCATGAGAGACTATACAACAGAAATTAGCCGACAAGGCAATCCAAACTATACATGAGTCGACACATGTCTATGAGCCTCTACAAGAACATAAGTAATGCAACATTACCCGAACAGGGCCCCGACATACCCATAATGCCTATAACAAAAATGCATACCAAGACCACGGCAAGTCCGGAGAAGGGATCTCACCAATAACCGCTAAACTGGCAGCCTACTGTGGTGGCGGAGCTTTGCCTACCTGTCTATCTGGACCTGCAGCATGGCGTGCAGCGTCCACAAATAAAAGGACGTCAGTACGAGTAAAGTACTTAGCATGTAAGGCAGGAAAGCATGAGTAAGAACAATAATGTAAAAAAGAATAGAGAATATACAACCTGTAACATCTAGGTACCTCTGAGGGCTACTGACATGAATGGATGATGCATATATGTATATACATAAACTTTTAAAACATACGCCTCTGTGGGCATCATTATCATCATATCGTACCCGACCCTAATAGGCTCGGTAAAAACGTACCCGGCCATCATAAGGCTCGGTACAATCATATCCGGTCATGTGGAGTTCGGTAAAACCCAACTGATCAGTAATTGCACAATAGGTGCCGTACACGGCCAACTATAGCGTGGCTCGGTAGGGTAAAATAAATACATATATATGAATCACATATATATGATGCATGCTGGACTCATTGGAATCACATTTTGAACCTTTCGGAGTGACGTAAGGTCGGTATCCTCCGTACACGTTATCAGGACTAAATCCTCATCAAGAATCTTATAAGAATCGGGAAGTACCAACAACATTGATAACATAAGAATAAGAGAAGTAACATCAACATCAATCGTTCCATAAGAAGGGAAACAATGTAAGTACTGCTAGCCTCTAAGAGTGGAGTATCTATGGAAGCTCGTTCATTACATTACGCACAATCGAAGTGTGCAAAAGAAGGAAAGGGATAGCCTCACATACCTTGTATACACTGCCCAATTTAAAGCTATGGAAATGCCACGACTCCTTAGTCTACAATAAGAGAAATGACACTATCGTTATCGTTTAAGCGTCGTAAATATTATGTATCAACCGTAACCTATTTTATGATGAAACGTACAGTGCCTCCCCTATTTATATGACTTCCCACAAGTTAAAACAATCACCAAACAGTATACCAACATCAATAATAACCATATTGAGCCTCCCAAAACAGTCCACCAACCAGCAACATTACTAGCAAGCCTTTCGGCATATATCTCACAAGTTCTAGCTTCAACGACTTAGCCGTAACTTGGATAATCTTAAATACATGTAGGGTATGAGGTTTATTACCTTTAAACAGAAATAAAAACTCCAATTTTACCTTAATTGGCCACGAAATATCCCTCCAAAGCTGCCACAAGAACAAGGGAGCGAAGCTAGCTGTCAATTAGGGTTTTCGGCACTAGAATCACATTAGAAGGCTTGAAATCACCTAGGTTGATATTAAAAATTTAAGGAGTATTTCCCAGAACATAAAAAACTTAAACAACCTCCCACATGAGCTGGAACAACACAAAAATTAGCAACAACAAGAAGAATAAGGAACTTACTAGCGCCACGGGATTCCCGACACTTGATTTGTGTTGTTTACCCTTTGTTTTAGTCTTGGATCATGAGAGAACCTTGAGAGGGTATTTTTTGGGTTCTGAGGTCTGCATATACTGAAATAAAATGACATAAAACCGGGGTTGAGGCATGTTATATACATTTACAAGTCTTAACCGCCTACGTGAGGCCCCACCAAGAGCTGCTTGGCGCAGTCTCGCAAAAACGCAAATATCTCTCAACTCGGAGATCGTATCGAAAAACGGTTTAATGATTTAGAAACTAGACTCATAGACATTGAATTTTATGGGTATATCACCACTTAATTCAAAGTAAATTGGGAGAAAAGCTTAGTGACATTTGACATAAGGTATGAGTAAAATTATTAACGTAAGTTGCGACAACTTTTTTCGACTTTTGTTTCATAACTCGTTTGACTTCAAGACTTATGAAATGGATACTATATGATTCAAATACCTCAATACATAACCTCTTGGTAATATTAATCACCTCTAGATTTACCCAAAAATACAAGTTACAACATCCTTGATTCGCTTAACTTCTAGTACTTGTTAACCGCTCTTATACACCCTTGTTCATTTAAGACCAATAGGACTAAATTCTATCATATCAAAGATAATCTCTTCTCGGACCTATGTAGACTAACTAATGCCGTAAGCTAACATATGCAAATATGGGTTGTAACAAATGTATATGCGCTGGTTGATTCTGAACCTACATTATCATATGTTACACCTTTTGTGGCTAATAAGCTTGGCATTGAACCTGAATTGATAAGTAAATCACTTGTAGTATCCACCCCGATAGGAGATTCTGTGATTTCTAGAAGGGTATATAGAGGTCGCACAGTGATGATTTGTAGTCGTCAAACCTCGACAAATCTATTTGAGTTAGAAATGTTTAATTTCGATGTGATTATGGGAATGGACTGGTTGGCCTTATGCCATGCTAACGTTGATTATCGTTCGAAGATGGTTAGGTTTCAGTTTCCGGGTGAACCTCTCATTGAATTGAAGGGGAACATTGCTATGCCAAAAGGTAGGTTTATTCCCTATCTTAAAGCAAGGAAGATCATCTCAAAAGGTTACATTTATCATCTCATTCGTGTTAGACATGCAGAGGCAGAGTCGCCTACTCTACAATCAATCCTCATGGTCAATGGATTTCTAGACGTTTTCCCATAGGAACTCCTAGGCCTTCCTTCTGGAAGGGAGATTTAGTTTAGCATCGATGTGTTGCCTGACACACAACCAATCTCTATCCCTCCATACAGGATGGCCCTAGCGGAGTTGCCAGAGTTGAAGGCACAGTTGAAGGACTTGCTGTAAAAGGGCTTCAATAGGCCAAGCACTTCACCTTGGGGTTCGTCATATTCACTGATGACATTCTAGTGTATTCTCGATAGGAGGCGGAACATGCGGGCCACTTGCAGATAGTATTACAGACCCTTCGGGACTGTAAGTTGTATCATATGCTCTCAAAATGTGAATTTTTGTTGAACTTAGTAGCATTCCTTGGTTATGTGATATTTGACGAGGGTATTAGTGTCAACACTCAGAAGATTGATACAGTAAAGAATTGGCCGAGACCTACAACACCGTCAGAAGTCCGCAGCATCTTAGAGCTATGAAGATATTATAGGCGGTTTGTAGAAGGGTTTTCCTCAATGTCAGCATCATTGACTAAATTAACATAGAAAGCTACCAAGTTCCAGTTGTCTGACGCTTGTTAACGAACATTTCAAGAGCAAAAAAATCGATAAACATCCACACCAGTTCTCACTCTGTTAGAAGGAATAGAATGTTATGTGGTATATTGTTATACCTCAGGTATAGATTTGGAGTGCGTATTAGTGCAGCATGTGAAGAATCATGAAAAGAATTGCCCGACTCATGATTTTGAATTGGATGTAGTAATATATGCTTTGAAGATATGGTGGCACAACTTATATGGCGTCCATGTTGACATCTACACAGATCAAAAGAGTTTACAATACATCTTCAAGCAGAAGAAGTGAATTTGAGGGAACCTAGGTGGTTTGAATTACTGAAAGACTACGTTGTCGAGATATTGTACGATTCTGGCAAAGCCAATGTTTCGGTAGACGCTCTAAGCCGTGAATCAATGGGAAAGTTAATACTCATCGAGGCAGGTAGACAAGGACTCGCTAAAGAGCTTCATTAGTTGGCCAATATGAGAATTAGATTGTTAGACTCTGATGATGGAGATGTTACTCTACAGAGATGCTATTATACGGCAGAATCGTCTTTGGTAGCTGAGGTAAAAGCACGACAATATGAAGACCCTACCTTAGTATGATTGAGAGAGGGAATTCAGCAGCGTAAGATTTCAATATTCGAGATCGGAGAAGATGGGGCATTGAGATTTCAAGGCCAATTATGTGTGCCTAACGTGGCTAGGCTGCGAGAGAAGATTATGATTGAGATTCGTCAGTCCCGATATTCCATTCGTCCCGGCTCGACAAAGATGTATCATGATATTAAAGAGCTGTATTGGTCGGACAACATGAAGAAGGTTATTGCAAAATTTTTAGCCCAGTTTCCTAATTGTCAACAAGTAAAGATCGGCACGATGAATTGATTCAGAATAAAGATATTCCGACATGGAAATGAGAGGTGATAAATATGGACTTCATAATTGGATTAACTCGCTCTAACCATAAGTTTGACTCCATCTGGGTGATAGTTGATCGACTTAAAAAGTACGCCCATTTTCTGCCAGTTAAGATAACTTACATGGCTGATGATTATGCGAGGCTGTATATCAAGGAGATTGTTAGGCCTCATGGTGTGCCGATACCTATTATATCAGACCGAAGAGCTCAATTTACAGCTAACTTTTACAGATCTTTTTAGAAGGGTTTACGCACACAAGTGAATCTCAGCACTACATTCCATCCACAGACTAACGGACAGGCTGAATATACCATTCGGACACTAGATGATATGCTATGAGCATGTGTTATAGATTTAAAGGGCAATTGGGATGACCATCTACCACTCATAGAATTCGCCAAAAATAATAGCTATAATGCAGTACTAAAATTGCTCTGTACGAGGCACTGTACGGGAGGAGATGTAGATCACCAGTTGGATGGTTCGAAGTTGGTGAAATAGATTTATATGGGCCAGATTTGATTGACCAAGCCATTGAGAAGGTGAAAGTTATAGAAGAATGACACAGGACGGCGCAAATCACGCAAAAGTCTTATTCCGATGTCCGACATCGTGATCTGACGTTTGAGGTTGGTGATTGGATTTTCCTAAGGATCTCACCGGTGAAGGGTATTATGCGTTTTGGGATGAATGGTAAGTTGAGTTTGCAGTATATCGGGCGATACAAGATTCTTCGACGAATTGGACAGGTTGCTTATGAGTTAGAATTGCCATTCGAATTAGATTTTTTCCACCCTGTATTCCATGTATCTATGTTGAGGAAATTTATTAGAGACCATTCTGGGGTCGTCTCTATCAAAGATGTACATGTTACGGAGGATCTATCATATGAAGAAGTGTCAATGGATACATTAGATCGACAAATCCGCAAGCTGTGAACAAAGGATGTAGCTTCCGTCAATGTATTGTGGAGGAACAAGAATGCAGAAGAAATCACGTGGGAAGCAGAAGAGGAGATGATGTCTAAATACCCTTACCTATTCCAAATTGAGGATAACGAGGATGCCGGGGGAACGCAGGACGCAATGGAATCTGAAACGACTCTATGAGTTATCAACAGCTAGAGAATATTCTCCCTAATACAAAATGGTGATATAAAGTTAATGTACATATCCATAATGCCTTGTATAGCCTTGTGAGGTCATAAGATCGGTTTAACTGTTTGCATGTTTGGCTATTGTCATTTTTATAAGGGAAACTCGGCAGGAAATTTCTGTCGGAATCCATGATGTGTTAGACTCCCCATAAACCCTTACATTCGAGGACGAATGTTCCAAAGGAGATGGAGGGTGTTACAGCCCATATTCACGTATGTTAGATCATAAGTTAGTCGACGTAAATCCCAAAAGAGATTATCATTGAGATGATAAAAAGTTAATCCTAATGGTCATAAATGATACAAGGGTGTATATGAGTGGTTAACAAGTATTAGAAGTTAAACAAATCAAGGATGTTGTAACCCGTATTTTTGGGTAAAACTTTGAGGTGCTTAATATTATAAGTAGGTTGTGATATAAGGTATTTTAATCACATAATATTTGTATCATAAGTCTTGAAGTCAAATGAGTTATGAAACAAAAGTCGACAAAAGTTGACACAAGTTACATTCATAATTTTACTTAAACTTTAAGTCCAATTTCACTAAGCATTTCTCCAATTTACTTAGAACTACGGGGTGATATACCCACCAAATTGAAGATCTATGAGTCTAGTTTCGAATTCATTAAACCATTCGTCGATACAATGTCAGAGTAGGGATATATTCGCATTTTTGCGAGACCGCGCAAGTAGCTCCCTATGGGACCCACATAGGCGGTTGAGATATATTGATATATATGAGATTCCTTAAGCACGTTTTAACTCATTCTTTTTCACTCTCTTCAGACAATAGACACCAAAAAACTCTCTCTCAAAGTTCTCTTATGATTCAAGACCTAAACAAAGGGCAAACAATACAAATCAAGTGTCGGGAATCCCGTGGCGCTAGTAATTTTCTTTTTCTTCTTGTTGTTGCTATTTTTTTGTTGGTTCCAGCTCGTGTGGGAGGTTTTTTTAAGTCTTTTAAATTCTGTAATATACTCTCTCCAGTTTTTAAAATCAACCCTAGGTGATTTCATGTCTTCGAAAGTGATTCTAGTGCTGAAATACCCGAATTGATGCTAGTTTCGCTTCCTTGTTCTTGTAGCAGCATTGGAAGGATATCTCGTGGTGGAGTAAAGTCAAATTGAAGTTTTTATATCTTTTTAAAGGTATGTAACCTCTTACACTACATGTATTCAAGATTATGCAAGTTGTGGCTAAGTCGTTAAAGCTAGAACTTGTGAGATATCTATCGAAAGGCTTGTTAGTAATGTTGTTGGTTGGTGGACTGTTTTAGGAGGCTTAATATGGTTATTATTGATGTTGTTTGGAATTTTTGGTGGTTTTTTTAACTTTTGGGAAGTCATATAAATAGGGGAGGTGTTGTCCGTTTCATCGTAAAATAGGGTGCAGTCAATATATAACTGTTACGAGGCATAAACGATAAAGATAGTACCATTTCTTTTATTATAGACTAAGGTGTCGTGAAATTCGCATAGCTTGAGGTTGGGAAGTATATACAAGGTATCTGAGGCTATCCCATTCCTTCTTTTGTACGACTCCGATACATACATAATGTAATGAACGAGCTTCCAAAGATACTCTACTACTAAAAGGTAGTCACACTTACATTGTTTCCTTCTTATGGAGCGATTAATGTTGATGCTGCTTTTCTTATTTGTAAGGCCTAATAAAATTTCGCTAAGGGATTCAATTTTTGTGGTGCCGAGCTAGGGTGATGTGTACGGAATTAGTAATTACCAAATGCATCGCAGTATTGGTGGAAAATATTTTTGCTGAAGAGCTATTTATGCAGTCAGATTCGTGACCGCAGATCCGTTATGCGAGCCGCATACCCGTCGCAGATTTGAGCAGAAAAATGATTGAATTTTGAAGGTCGTTTTGCGGTCCATACTGCGATTGCATATCTATTTTGCGATCCACATTTTACATTGCAAATTTGGCATGAAGAATTTTGCTATATGATTCTGATGAAAATTCTGCGGCCGCATAAGTGACCTCCAGATCGCAGACCTATCGTACCGGTCCTAACCGGCCCAGTTATTGGCATCGTGTTCGCCCACTTTGTCTGTTATGTGCTCCATTCTACGACAGCAGATATGAGTTCGGATGGTCCATTTTTTTATTCTTATAATCCGAGCCCATTTTGATAAATAGCCTTAGGGGCTCATTTTGAAGCAAATGTCAGATGATTTTAGAGAGAGGTAAGGAGGAAACCTAGCATTTAGCTCCAAATATGTTTAGAATGGTCAAATCCCCTTCTTTAAGAATTTACACGAGATAATCTCCTTTGGATATGGTTTTGAAGTTGATTTGTTGTGATTCTATGGTGTTTGGAGGTGTTCCTCTTCGTGGGTAACGAATATGGGTCTTGTAGGGCAAAATGAGCACTGAGTTCTACTTAAAAAGCATCAAAAATTGGGTTAAAACACCCCTGTCAGGTCAAAAATACGATTTTCTATGTCAAAAAATGCGGTTCGCATTTCACCTTTGCGGTTCGCATCTTTGGTCGCAAACCTCGCCCCAAGTTCTATCTCAGTTTGCGATTTCTGTGTCAAAAATGCGGTTCGCATAACTGATTTGCGGTCAATTTGCAATCGCAGATTTGACGTTTCTGCGGTTTTTTTTTCCTTGAACACGAAAATAGGCATAACTTTCTCATACGATGTCCGAATTGGACGATTATTTTTGCTATGGCTCCGAAATTTTGATACGGATCTAATGCTTCAATTAAAACTGAATTTGGAGTCCATTTGCATAATATTATACCAATTATTCTTGAATATACGACATCGACACATTCTTGAAATGCCAAAGTTAAACCCCATCAACCATCCAAAATCTATTCGAGGACCTCGGGACTTCAACCAAACACGCCAACATGTCCCATAACATTATTCAAGCTTGTTCCAACCTTCAAAGCGTTCAAAACAACTTATCAACACCAATTCACGTTGGATTCAAGCCTAAGGTTTTCAAAATCCCTTAAGTCGCTATTTTAATCTAAACCCAACCAAACCACCTCCGAATGACCTGAACTTTTGCACACAAGTCATAAATCACATATCGAAGCTACAGCAACTTTCGGAATTCCATTCCGACCCTCGGATCAAAATCTCGCCTATCAACCGGAAATCGCCAAAATTCTAACTTCACCAATTCAAGCCTAATTCCACACGGAACCTCCAAAACTAATTTCGATCACTCTCCTAAGTCATAAGTCCTCTCCCAAAATTAACCGAATCATCGGAATTCACATCCGAGCCTTCTAACTCATAAGTCAACATACAGTTGACTTTTACAACTTAAGCCTCCTTGAAAGAGACTAAGTGTCTCATTTCTTACCGATTTCACTCCGAATGCAACTTACCCAATTAAATTACCTAAAACACTGATAACAAGACATAATGATACAGATATTGGGGAAGACGGAGCAGTAACCCATGAGACGATTTACCGAGTCATCACATTCTCCCCCTCTTAAACAAACATTCGTCTCCGAACGGGTCAAGAGACATACCTGAAGTTCCAAATAGGTGAGGATATCTCCTCTGCATCTCCCGCTCGGTTTCCCAAGTAGCCTCTTCCACAGTCCGACCTCTCCATTGGACTTTCAC
>MCJB01021953.1:0-77568 GCA_002018475.1 Nicotiana obtusifolia | reverse complement strand
GCTTTTGTTCTTAATTTGAATGATTCCCGATCTAATTAGACGTTAAAAATTTATTAGTGCCTGATGCGGGAAGGGTTTCTTGTCCCATGAGTGGATTCTCGATTTTTTTAATGAATCCTAACTATTACCATTTTCTATTATGGAGATGTGTGTGTAGAAGAAATAGTATATTGATAAAGAAAGTTTTTTCCGAAGTCAAAAGAGCGATTAGGTTGAAAAAATAAAGGATTTCTAACCATCTTATTATCCTATAACACTATAACATAGACCAATTAAATGAAACGAAAAAAAAAAAAGAGATGATAGAGAATCCGTTGAGAAGTTTACCTGTATCCAAGGTATCTATTCTTACTATAATACTTTGTTTTAACTGTATCGCACTATGTATCATTTGATAACCCTCAAAATCTTCCATCTTTGGTTCAAATCGAATTTCAAATGGAAGAAATCCAAAGATATTTACAGCTAGATAGATCGCAACAACACAACTTCCTATATCCACTTATCTTTCAGGAGTATATTTATGCACTTGCTCATGATCCTGGTTTAAATAGAAATAGGTCTATTTTGTTGGAAAATCCAGGTTATAACAATAAATTTAGTTTCCTAATTGTGAAACGTTTAATTACTCGAATGTATCAACAGAATCATTTTCTTATTTCTACTAATGATTTTAACAAAAATTCATTTTTGGGGTGCAACAAGAGTTTGTATTCTCAAATGATATCAGAGGGATTTGCGTTTATTGTGGAAATTCCATTTTCTCTACGATTAATATCTTCTTTATCTTCTTTCGAAGGCAAAAAGATTTTTAAATCTCATAATTTACGATCAATTCATTCAACATTTCCTTTTTTAGAGGACAATTTTGCACATCTAAATTATGTATTAGATATACTAATACCCTACCCCGTTCATCTGGAAATCTTGGTTCAAACTCTTCGCTATTAGGTAAAAGATGCCTCTTCTTTACATTTATTACTATTCTTTCTCCATGAATATTGGAATTTGAATAGTCTTATTACTTCAAAGAAGCCCGGTTACTCCTTTTAAAAAAAAATCAAAGATTCTTCTTCTTCTTATATAATTCTTATGTATATGAATGTGAATCTACTGTCGTCTTTCTACGGAATAGATAAATTATCCGACTCGATTAATGATACGGATAAAAAATGAGTTGACCGGCGGATAATACAGATATCTATATTATCCATGGCTTCTTGAATATGATCATTTTTGGGAGAATTCCTAGTTTTCTAAACTTGAAGAATTTTCAATTTGAGTCTTTGCAAATGTGAAAGTTAAACCCATTGGTTATCCATTTTTAAGTGGATAATATGGATCTTATCCATATTTGATCAATCTTTAAAAAGTTCATTATCCAATCCATTTTTAATGGTTAATATGGATGAATAGCTGTTATTTATTTATTTTGCCACCACTTTTAATACCCATGTATATTATGATTTGTCATGGTTAAATATGTAGGAACCAATAAAAAATGGAGAATTAAGTTATTTAGTTAAGCATTAGTTGTGATTGTCGAATAAAAATTAGGGATAATTTCAGAAAATAATAATTTTGTAGTAAATTCTTTGGACGTCTTAAAACTAAAAATATGGTAATGAAATTCTAGAAAAGGGTTTTTATAAGGTAAGCGGTTTAATTGATTTTAAAATTTTAAATATTAGGACTTTTTACATATTAATTATTTAATAAATAAAATATTAGTTGATCTTAAAGTCTTAAATTTTAGGAATATAACTTAATTATAATTTTGTTCAATGTGAAATTTATTTTTTAAATATAAAAAAGACAAACAATATTTTGCTAAGCAACTTCGTATTTTTAATATAACTAGCATCAATATATATACTTGCACATGTATCCTGTGTTAATGATAATAAACTAATTAATAATTACAAAAAATAACATTTAAAAGATACATTTGCATTACATCTCTTTTATTTTAATTTTCCCTGTTCAATTCTGAAGCCAAAGAATTTGATGGCTCCCACTTGATTATAAAAATAATGAACGTTTGAATATTCATATAAGAAGTTAAAATGATTCTTTTATATGTAAATGAAATTCTTTTTTGGTTGTTTAATTGAGCTACAATAAGCGTATTCTTTCAGTCGGTTGAATCTGCGATCATTTTGGTAGCTTTTAACTTCATAATGAGTTTTACGTATATCAATTTTCATGGGGCCAACCAGTCATGTAGTCACACACTCCACAATCACTAAAATCTATACTATATTAAAAGTACGAAGGTCCTTAGCGAAATGTCGTTCGTATTTTTGTCCGTTAAAAATAGAGTTCACATTGAATAAGATTGTAATGTAATAAATTCTTTTTTTTTTTTAATATTTAGGATTTTAAAATCAAATAAAATTTTTCTTATTAAACTTTTCCTTATTTGATCTATGTAGAACTCCTAATATTTTGGGATTCAAAATCAAATATAATTATGATGACGGTTCTTATATTTGGTAAATTTTTATGCTTTTTCTCAACGCTTTTTCCTTGAAACTAAAAACGTTTTATTTTCAAAAGTTTCGTTCCTACTTAATGCTAGAAGAATCATAATTTCAATCATATTTGATTAAAATTTCGTTCCTACTTAATGCTAGAAGAATTATTAATTTCAATCTTAATTAATAAAAGTTTCGTTTCCTACTTATTGCTAGAAGAATCATAATTTCAATTTTATTTGATAAGAACAACCACATACAGGTTTTCCTTCTATTAAAATTTCAAGCTTATTTGGTAAAGAAAAAACCACATATAGGTTTTCCTTGTATTGCAATTAGCCATAACTTTTAATTCAAATATATGCAGCATGTGAATATCAATGAAAGACGAGGTTTAGTTGAATGTTGCCAGTACATTCAAACCTTCATGATCTCAAATCTTCTATATCTTTTGACAAAGATGAGCTCCAAAATACTATGTCAAAATAGTTGCTTGGAGAGTCTTGTGTTGTAAACCTTCTCTTATAGCTTGTAATTATTAACTCTCTTAACTTTAAAATATCAAGATGATATTGTATAAATGTAATTTAGACTTGCACTTCTCAAAAATCAGTCCAATAATATGTAGAGAGATGAGCTGTTAGACCACAAAGATTTCATGCTTGATACCTAAAAAATAATAATGAATCTTTAAGATTCCAGATATTTATAATTTAAAAATTATTCATGTCGTAGTTATGATAATAGATAGATTTGCCATGAACGTGAGAATTGGGAACATTCAATAGACTAAGCGAAAAGAGACGCTCTGCTTGGTCAGAGTTGTTATACGTATGATGAAGTTATTTTCATTTAGAGAGAAATAACTATCACATGATATCAATAATCAAACAACTAATCATTTAGAGTGAAATAGCTATCACATGATATCAATAATCAAACAACTATAGTTAGCAATTTTTGAGAGGACCAAACCATTAAAGTCTACTTGAATGAGGTGAAAATGTAAAAGTATCATGTCTTGAAAATTTATGCGTAAGAATATTTTTTATATATAAATATTTTGACGCGAGTGTTTATTTTATGTTTGAATCTTTGGCATACAATAGTATGTCATTACCTTTTAAGCAAACACATTTTCTATAAAATTTATATATTAAAATATAGGTACACATTCGAAAAACTATAATTAGATAAAAATTTTATAACAATATTCATAATAATTATACTATTTAACTTAATATTAAATTTTAGAAATATTCTCAAAATGACACTTAATAATTCTACGTCAGGTATACATAATTTAATAATATTTATATGATTTTCTAAAGTACTATATTTATTAATATGAGGGACGTGCGCGACGCACGTACCTATATATCTATATCTATATCTATATCTATATATATCTATCTTTATCTATACTATATTAAAAACACGAAAGCCCTTAGCAAAATATCATTCGCCTTTTTCACCTTTTAAAAATAATTTTTATATTGGATAAAATTATAATTAAATTATTATCCTAATATTTAGAAATTTGATCTACTAAAATTTTGATTATTAACTTCTTTCCTTACTTAAATCCATAATTATTTTCAAGTCTTTGACGTTTTTATTTGTTAGAAATGATTTAATCATATATTATAATCATTCCCAATGTTTCGTTTTTGCATTCATTCAAACAAATGACAAAAGTCTTACTATATTATTTTGCATATTAAGTTATTTGTTGAAAAATATAAATTCAACACCTCTCATTTTTAGAATTACATTATTATCAATTTTTCAGAGGCATATGGCTAATCTTTTTATTTTCAAATCTCTAAAAAATAAAAATATTCAATTTTAAAATTTGGCAAATCTTTGAAGAATTGTACTAAAAGTATTTTTGTGTTTATTTTCAGTAGTAGGTTACAAATATAACATGAATTTTTATTATTCCAACCTAACTCCTCATAATAAAATCTTCTGTTGGACAAATCTTCATTTATTGAGAAATGGGAACAATATTCATCATTTTAAGAAATTTCTCTTTATTTTTTACTGTCTTATAATTTTATATAACTCAAAATATAGTCTAATAATATTTACATTATTTCTTAAAATTATATACTTATTAATATTAGTACACGCGCAAAGTGCGTACCTTAAAACTAGTAAAGATCTAAAAGTGGAACGTCAGATCGATCTTTTTACTCTTTGAAACTAAAATTTATGTGAGGATAAAATTATAATTAAGATTAAATATTCAAAACAAAAGATGAACTAATATTAAGAATTTGAATCAACATAAAAGAAATCATTTTTTATGTTAAGACCAAATAATTATGAATTAATTATTTAGCTAGAGAATCCAATTCAATTATTTTTTAAATTCATCATATGAGTAAAATTATTTTATAAGTTAAAAAAATCTTAGGGTATATAGATTTATTCCATAAAAAGAGAGTTAAAGATTAAAAATATCAGAACACAAAGTAAAATAATGTTAGTATAGTATTAAGAATTAAAAGGCCATACAGTGTCTGAAGAAGCACAATCAAAACTAAATCCTGAATAAGAATAACCTTTCAAGACTATATTATAAAGAGTCGACTCTGGTATAGCGGGATTATCCTTTGTAGATGCCTTCAATGGAATCGAAATATATTCTGTGTTAATTACTTGCAAATGTCAGATCAAGAGGCATGATACTGTCAGCAATAATAAAAAGTGATGTACCAGCAACAATTTTCTTATGAGACCACTCACTTTAGATTTGATACACCTCTTCAAATAACTGAAATAACTATCACAAATATATCAAAGCAGATCAGTAATGCTAAATTTATAAGGAAAAATGATAATATGAGATGAAGCACTTATTGGGAAGTGTCAAACGATCGAAACAATTGCTCGGAGTTCTAGAGATAAATTGGATATCAATGAACAACTTGGTGGAAAATTAACAGTTTGGAAGGTGATTTCTGTCAAGTACTACCTGTAGTTCCAAAATCGACGAAAGCAGAGACTGTAAAAGCTAGCTTGCCAAAATTATACTTATGGTCTCAAATGAAAGAGATTCAACTGAGAAAAAAATATAAAGTAAGAACAGATCTAGTATTAAGTGATTTATTGCTTTATGTCGGATATAAAAGATGATTTGGTTCTTTCAGAACACTTGGTTGTCAGCTCAAATGATAATAATAATGCATTTAATAAGGGAAATATTTTCATCATTAGATTAAAATGCAATTTGTGCAAATTGCATGATAGAAATTAAAAAGCAATCTTAGCCAGCAGAAATGAATATGTTGATCAACTAAATAAAAGGTTGATTGCAAATTTTTGTGGTAAAAATACAATATTTTATAACTATTGACTTAGTAGAAGATGATACCAACAATTACTACAAAAAAAAATACTTAAATACTTTAATACCAAATGGCCTTCTACCATACATATTTGTTGTCAAGTTTATTATTTCTTACATATGTTAGTGTCACCGTATATATAATAGACTAAGTTAAAATTGATCTTCCATTGCATAAGGTTGATTATGAAGAAATTTATGCTCGCCATGCTACTGAAAAACTTATGCCAAATAGCTTATGTCATAGCATACAGATGGTATATAGAAATTTTGACAATAATGTCATACATGCAAAAATTATGTTACTGGTCAATACTTCTAAGTATATTTTTATCCTTGAATTCAACTTTCATCTTCTTAAATTAAAGAATAACCTTTTAAATTTGTATGAAAATAATTTTCAGCATGTTTATATTTTGCAATTATAATAATAAATAAAGCACAAGGACAAACATCCTAAATATTGGACTATATTTACCGCAATATATTTTTTTGTACGAACAACTATATATTGCACTTTCAAGAGGGATATCAATATCGACAACAAAAGTTCTGGTTATGGGAGAGCAGCCAAAACATTAGAAGGAAACATACACAAAAAAAATATCGTCTACAAAGAAGTGTTCGGTAAGATACCATCACACTAAATACTTTTAAACTACGATACTTAATTATCTAATTAATATGAGTAAATTGATCATTTGTGTAAGTTCTGATGATGCCATTTCAATTTGAATTCACGTATTATGCTAATGTAATAATATTTTTAGTATTTAGATGACTGTTGTATTATTATACATAAAATTTCTCGCATTGATTAAATTTTACTGTTCCTTCATATAAATAAATATTTAAACCATCACGTGTCATTATTAACGTGCAACACACGTTTATAAATACTAGTGTATGCTGTACGTATGTAAATAAATTATGTTATATATAATTCCAAGTATAAAATTAATGACATATATTAAATATACTGTACGTACTTAATATAAACTATAAAGCCAACGAAGAGATCTCCAACATCTCTCACGACCTCTCCGTATGCTCTCGTCTTTTTGCTGTTTACTTGAGAATTTTCTTTCCTTGTTCTGTGCATTATGACTGTATTTTAGTTGGAGATTGCATTATTATGGGATATTTTCAGAATAAGTTTCCAAGTTTATAGGAAATTTACCGTATTTGAGGGTATAATATTTTTTTGAGTTTATCAGTAACTAAGAAATTTTTTCTTTATTTTGGGTGAGTTTCATGGATTGTGTTTGGGGCTAATTCATGGGTCAGAATGGGCTATAAAAATGATGATTTAACTTAGGCTCAACCCAAATAAACTCATGAGCTAAGATGTTTGTAGCCCAATTCATTTATCTCTAGACAGGTTGAGCGGATTGGATTGATTTGAGCTCAAATTGTTATCCCTAATTCTGATACAACTGAAGCACATAAAAACTAAAGGGAGTAAATAATTTATGACCAACTTGGAATTATAGTAATATGGTTTAATCCTTGTTAGAAGTTCGTGAAGTACCATGACAGCTTGAATTATAGAAAAATAGGAGCAGTCGTCTTAAAAAAAACTTAACAAGAAGATGTCACTACTGTGAGATGAGGGAGTAACTTGTCGACTTTTCGTACAGCATAAAAAATTGAATAGATTAGAGTTAATCTGATTTCAATTTTCATTACAAAAGTAATTACTCCATTATTATTGAATAAGAAAAAACAATTTCCTTTCCCCTACCTAGGTTCATTCAAACTTTTCCGTTGCTTTTTCTTTTAGACAACAATGGGCAGAAATCCGGTTTTGGACAATTACTATGCCAAAGCCACCCGGTTAGAGTCTCAGTCAAACACTGTAATGTAATTATTAAAAGGAATTTTTCCTATAGTTACAAAAATATGATAATATTTACTTGCTTTAGCTTTGGTTTTTGGGTTTTTAAAAAGTAGCTAGATACAAAATGTATACTAATTCGGTCAAAACATATACAATTTATATAAATTTTTGCTGTATAGAATTGGTCACAACATACAACATACCTTCAAAATTTTGTTTCATAAAAATTCAATCAAAACATACGACTTACACACAACTTTTATACAACTTGCATACGCTGAATTTTTAACCAAAACCAACTCTAATTTTTACCAAAATCCCACAAAATTGATCTATTAGCTCTAAAAGATATTAAATTGACAGGATTATTTAATGAATATATTTTTATTGGAAGATATATTATTTACTAGACTAAAAATAAGATATACGGAATATAATATAAATATATATTTGCTGTATACTTGATAAGTTGGGATAAACTTTTATTTTTATTTTAAATTTTGAATTATTTAAAAGACTTTGGGGGAAGAGCCTCGTAGAAGATCATCTTTATTATTTTAATATTTATCTCAGGATTATTTAGTCCATGAATTATCATCTCACTGGCAATGTGGATAGAATAATATTCAATTATGAAATTAATTAATCTCGGAACTGCTAATTCTAAATTCAAAAATTTAACCAATGCGAAATAAATTAATCTTGCATCTAATTTTGAAGTTATTATCCATTATCTCACGTACCAAACGACTCGTTGGTGTCTTAACTTTGCTGTTAAAAGTCTACGAGAGTAAGAGAATGAATTCAAAGTGAAGATAATGAAGGAGTAACTCTTTGACGGAGAAATTTGAGAGGGAAGAGTACATGATTCTATAATTTACTCTAGTTGTAAAACCCTGTCTTATGTGTGAGTGATAGTTTGATGTAAAACTTATTTTGCATACTTCCATATTGAAACATAGCTTGGATTGAAGACTACTCGGTTATAAATCGCATTTATTAGATGTGGAAACATAGCTCGGATTGAAGAGTAGCTGGCTTAATACGACTTATAAATCGTAATTATCAACTGCGACTTATAAATCGTATTTATCAAATGCAACTTATAAATCGCATGTCAAATACGAGTTATAATTAAATCAATTTAATGCTGACTTATGAATCTCATTGGGAATGCAGGAAAGAAAAGTAAAGAAAGGAACCACTGTGAAGGATGTGGTGCAGCTTCCTAGATTTTCATCGCGTTGCAGTCAAGTCTATGGCAGCCTCAGCAAAATGTAATCTACTGCGTCCCAGAACGGAAAGTTTAGTATATTGACTTTAATCAATTATGACTTTAAATTTCGATTAAGAACTAAAATGCTTCTCTTAATTGGCATTATAAGATATTAGGGGGGACTAAAATTTCCCATCTTCCTAAGGTGGATTGAAATTGCCACAAACTCCCAATAGTCCAAGATATTGATCTCGTAAATTTTCTTTCTTTTTCTGGTTACGAAGGCAAAAGTGACATGACTTAGTACGTTTTAGATTAGATTTTTCGATTCATTAATTGACAAGATTAAAAGTAATGGGCAAGATGAAGTGATAAAATATTTACAATGTGGATTTTGCAACGAGATTTATGCTAATGACATTCTTTACTGAGCTGAAACAAAAGTAATTTCAATTGTTTTCTTAAGTTCTGTACAGCCGATAGCGTTAATAGTTATGTTTTTTATTTTATTTTATAAAGCTCACCATCACGGAGGTTTTAGGCTGACCCCAACTTATATATTAGAATCTGAAAAAGAAATACATGGAGACGGGGACATAAAATCTTACTTCTCCTTCTACAACAAGTAAGTTAGGTTTTCCTAACCGTAAAGTTAGGAAAAATTTATATGATGTAAAGTCATTCCCATATTGATCACCAAATAAATAAGTTGATCCTAGTGTATGATTGATAAGTTGTGCTTTCTATGATAATTCAATATGTAATGTCGTCAATTGAGTTAGCTTCTTTGTATTGGGGAGTTGAAATTAGTTAAAGTTAGTTGAAATTTTTGCCATCAAAATTGTCGAGTGATTATGAGTGGCATGACAATAATTATACCACCGTCACGCTTTTGTATAATTGTATCCCTTCTTTTGATCAATTGGTAAAACATACACATTTCAATTACAAATATTAATCATTTTTAAAACTAAATTCGTTTCAAAATATTTGTCAATACGGCCGAAATCGGGCTCATCTATTGCATGACGAATCAGAACTAAAACGTAATGGATTAAAGATCAACTCCAGGTTCCGTCGAACTTAGGTACGCGGTTATAACATACTCCTTCAAAGATTATCGAATTTGTGACCCCGGAACTGACTCCGACTCCGAATTAGTTAAAGATAACATCGTCGAACCAAAATAACGGAAGGCCGAAATATCCGTAACTGGTCGCGCATCAAGGCAGGAATTTCGGCACGTATCAATGAAACCGCTTAATTAGCAAATCATGAGATTTTTTACCTTATATAGAGTTGTACCAAAAGTAGGACTCCCCTACTATATAAAGGGGGTTTGATTATTTGTAAAACATATTGTAACATGCACCCCAAAAGTATTATAATATTATTTTCTTTCTGCAAGTTACTGTTCTTCTGTATTTGACATTATTCGGATCATATTCAGTTCAAGTGAGGTCTATTTCTCAAGGCTATAACTGTTCAAGTCACACGGTTTGAATTTACTTTACTATTGTTTGCTTTACTTATAGTTCAATCTATCACTTTGTGTCAAATTAATTCATGTATTCTTAAAACCACTTATAAATTCAATTGTTATCCGATTTTGAGGGTAAACAGTTTGGCGCCCATCGTGGGGCTAAGAATAATAGTGGTTATTTGATACAAATCTCCATAACGCATACCGCTTTATACTTGCTCTTTGAAGTGTCTTTGATTCCAGGCTAAAATACAAAAATGTCAAACTCTCAATCACCGCCTTTGCATGTTGACAACGAGTCCGGTCACCAAGGTGAAAATAACAACATAGCACCTGGTAACGAGATATCGCCTGCTGATCACGCTGGAATTCCAATCGCAGATTCGATTGACGCTAATTCGCATGTGGCTATCGATGCAAATTTGTCTACCGACCCCGAGAATAGCATCCATGGTGAAGCTCGATCGACTGCACAGAATACTAAAAACAATGTAAGGGACGGGGTCAATCTGCGGATGATCTTACAAATATTGAAGGCTCAACATGCGGCAATAGTTCAGTTACAAAACTAGAGTCGCACACCGAGTAGGATCGAGCCCAGCCCCTCTCGAGAAATCACTCACAGGGAAGAACCGGTCGCAGAAAGGTTGAGTGGGAACGAGCCGGGTAGTAACCTCGAGATCATAAAAATGCTCGAGGAGCTGACAAAATGAATAGAATCAGGGATAAAGAAGATCGAAGCAAACGACAAAAAGGCGGAGACCTACAATTCTAAGATCGACCAAATCCTGGGAGCGGCGCCGACCTACAATTCTGTACAAACTTCTTGGTCCTCAAAAATTTCCGCATGCCTGAGATTCCTAAGTATAACAGAAAGACTGACCCAAAACGAGCACGTCATTAACATGATCATCGGAGGAGTTGATATCCCACAGGGACCGACGTTGAAACGCACCAAAGTATCCATCACTAGGGGGAAACAAACTCGGGACGACATACCGAAAGGATTTATCTTTCAACGATGAAGATGCGGAAGGGATCATGCAACCCCACAATGATGCACTAGTAATATCTGTACTCATAAATAAATTAGAGGTAAACGTGTGTTAATTGATCCAGGTAGCTCGGCCAACATCATTCGATCAAGGGTCGTGGAATAGCTCGGTTTGCAAGACTAAGTCGTGCCTGCAATTTGAATTCTAAACGGATTCAACATGGCTTGTGAGATCACTAAAGGCGAAATAACATTACCAGTAAACACCGCCGGGACCATCCAGGAGACCAAATTTTATGTGATCGAAGGGGACATGAGATACTACGCCCTATTGGGAAGGCCATGGATCCACAACATGAGGGCGGTGCCTTCGACGGTGCACCAAGCATTGAAGTTCCCAACACCTGACGGAGTTAAAATAGTCTACGGGGAACAACCAGTTGCAAAAGAAATGTTCGCGGTTGAAGAGGCGACACCGACATCTACAGTTTCAACATCGAAGGGCCCAAACTAGGTGGTCAAAAACGGGCCAAAATAGCAATCACTGATACCATCTTCGGCAGATTAGGACAAACAAGGGGAAGTCAAGGATGATGATATGGGATTCCCAGATCTTTTATAGCCCCCGATGATTTCGAGCCACTAAATCGACGGTCAAGTAATTGGAACAAGTCATATTGTGAGAAAGCTTGCCCGATCGAAAGGTATACCTGGGCACGGGGCTAAGCTCCGAGCTCAAGGTAAAGCTCATTGAATTTCTTATAACTGACGAAGATTATCTTGCTTGGCCCCACCTCGATATGATAGGTATCTCACCAGAGATAATTACTCACAAGCTGAGCCTGGACCCGAAGTTTCATCCGGTTAAACAAAAGAGGAGACCCTAGTCCGAGATCAAGCATGCTTTCATCAAGGATGAGGTATCTAAACTTCTTAAAATAGGGTCTATTCGGGAGGTCAAATACCCGGATTGGTTAGCAAACATAGTGGTAGTCCCTAAAAAAGGAAATAAATTAAGAATGTGTGTGGACTATAAAGATTTGAACAAAGCATGCCCCAAATACTCTTTTCCTTTGCACAACATCGACCGTGTGATCGATGCCACGGCCGGCCACGAGACCCTCAATTTTCTCGACGCCTATTCCGGGGACGACCAAATATGGATGGACCCGGGTGATCAGGAAAAAACTTTCCTCATCACTAAGTATGGCACGTACTGTTATAACGTAATGTTGTTTGGATTAAAAAATGCTGGTACCACATACCAACGCTTAGTAAATCGGATGTTCGAGAAACAAATAGAAAAATCAGTGGAGGTTTACATTGACGACATGTTAGTTAAGTCTCTGCGAGCAGAGGACCATTTAAGACATTTGCAGGAAACATTCAATATACTAAAGCAGTACAACATGAAGCTGAACCCAGAAAAATGTGCGTTTGGAGTAGGGTCGGGTAAGTTCCTCAGATTTATGGTATCTAATCGTGGAATCGAGATCAATCCTAATAAGATCAAAGCCATCGAAGATATCACAATCGTGGACAATGTAAAGGCCGTGCAAAGGTTAACCGGGCGAATAGCCGCCCTGGGACGATTTATTTCGAGGTTATCCAACAAAAGCCACCGATTCTTCACACTATTGATGAAGAAGAACGACTTTTCGTGGACCCCATAATGACAATAAGCTTTGGAGGAAGTCAAAAGGTATTTATCGAGCCCAATCCTACTTCACACATCGAAGGCGGACAAACAACTGTACTTGTACTTGGCGGTCTCGGAGATAGCGGTAAGTGGAGTCCTAGTTCGGGAAGAGCAAGGTACGCAATTTCCAATTTACTATGTTAGTAGAACCTTAGGTGAGGCCGAAACTAGGTACCCTCACCTGAAAAAACTGGCGCTCGCTTGTTAAGCGCCTCTATGAAGCTAATACCGTACTTCTAATGTCATCCCATATGTGTCATAACTACTTACCCATTGAGGAACGTTATGCATAAACCCTAACTCTCGGGCCGACTGGCCAAATGGGCCATAGAAATAAGTGGGTACGATATTGAGTATCGACCTCGGACAGCGATTAAGTCTCAAATTTTGGCAGACTTTATGGCCGACTTTACACTGGCCCTAATACCTGATGTCCAAAGAGAGTTGTTGATTAACTCAGGAACTTCCTCGGGAATCTGGACCCTCTTCATGGATGGCACCTCAAACGCAAAAGGGTCCAGACTTGGCATCGTATTAAAGCCACCAACAAGTAATATAATTAGACAATCTATTAAGACTGTGAAATTGACTAACAACGAGGTCGAATATGAGGCTATGATTGTAGGCCATGAACTAGCCAAGAGCTTGGGGGCAGAAGTGATCAAAGCCAAGTGCGACTCCCTCCTTGTGGTAAACCAAGTCAATGGAACATTCGAGGTTAGAGAGGAACAAATGCAAAGATACTTGGACAAATTACAGGTGATATTCCATCGGTTCAAAAAATGGACTTTGCAACACGTACCTTAGGAGAAAAACAGCGAGGTCGATGCCCTCGCTAACTTGGGTCATCGGTCGAAGAAGATGAGTTCAACTCGCTCGGCCCGATTTAGCTTATCCGAAGACGGAACCTTGTTCAGAAGAACATTTGATGGCCTACTTGCAATATGTCTAGGGCCGGGCAATACTAAGTATGTTTTAAGGGAAATCCACCTGTGGAAATCATTCGGGCGCCGAATCGCTGGTTAAAAAAATAATCAGAGCCAGTTATTATTGGATCGACATGGAAAAAGACGCAAAGAAATTCGTTCGAAAATGTGATGAATGCCAAATACACGATCCGATGATCCATCGACCCGAGGAGCTGCTCCACTCGGTTTTATCACCATGGCCGTTCATGAAGTGGGGAATGGACATCGTTGGCCCCCTTTCGTGGACACCAGGTAAGGCTCAATTTATATTGTTTGTGACTGATTATTTTTCTAAGTGGGTGAAAACCCAGGCATATGAGAAGGTCAGGGAAAAAGAGGTAATCGACTTCATCTGGGACCACATCATATGCCGGTTCTGAATGCCATCCGAAATCGTATGTGACAACGGGAAACAAGTTATTGGCAGCAAAATGACCAAGTTTCTCAAGGATCATAAGATCAAACGGATCTTGTCAACACCTTATCATCCTAGTGGGAATGGACAAGCCGAATAGACCAATAAAACCATATTCCAAAACCTCAAAAAGAGGTTAACCGACACCAAAGGAAAGTGGAAGGAAATCCTACCCGAAGTCCTATGGGCATATCGTATGACCTCAAAGTCCAGTACTGGGGCCACCCCGTTCTCATTGGTTTACGGTGCCAAAGCTCTAATACCGGTCGAAGTCGGAGAGCCAAGTATCGGATTCCGATATGCAACAAAGGATTCAGACGACGAGGCAATGAATACAAGCTTGGAACTGTTGGATGAAAGGCGCGAGTCTGCCCTTGTTCGGTTGGCTGCCCAAAAGCAACCGATCGAGAGTTACAACAGAAGGGCCAACCTTCGATACTTCAACGTCGGGGACTTAGTGCTAAGAAAGGTCACACTGAACACCCAAAACCCGGGCACAGTTCGTTTGACCGTTTGGCCCTTAAAATAAATCCTACCTATCGAGACCCTTCCACCACGAAGTAATTTCCTTGCTAAAGTCGATATTGGAGGGTAATCTTCTTAGTGAGCCCTCTGATCTTGGCCTCGTACTAGTTCAATTTTTTCCCGGTATCGGAGAAACGTTTCGTGGTGGAGTACCGAAGCCTACAAATACTGAAGGAGGAGTTACGATCATCTGCAAAATAATCTAAGTACACACTAGAAATTATTAGGAGGTATCTGAGGTTACCCGATTTAATGCTTGTTGGGCTTCATTGAATAAACGAGGCACTTCCACCTCGTTCATCTTGGCCTGATCCTCCTCGGTCACCAAGCACCGAAGGTAACTGGCCACTCCCGCGGGGGTAGAAAGAAACCGGGCATCCTCCGAAATGGATATAACGATTGACTTCTTCCGGTCAGGATTCAAACTCGGGGCTGAGAACTGGTTGACTAGTTTCAGGCTCGAGGCAGGTCCACTTGTCCCCGATGATGGACTCTTCTTTGGCCTCCCTATCTCGAGGCAAAGCAGCCTCGCCTCCTTTTGGGTGGGACGCTTCCTCGAGTAATTTAGTTTCAGCTTTCACTGGTTTAGGGGCCCCTCGTACCTCGAGCCCTGACCGCACATGGGCCATCAGTTCAGAGTTCTCTTCTTCTTCTAAATCATCCTTGAGCCTGTGGAGTGAGTCCGAAGATGGCGCCCGAGCACTGATGCTACCCTTAGGTTTACACACCAGACTTCTTTTTGTTTTCTTCTTTTCCCAGCTCGGAGAACTCTGGGCCCTCTTCCTTTTCTTCTCATCACCCTGGCCTAGGAGTAGGGGACTCGAGAGGCACATCCTCGTCACCGGATGGAGGCCTCATAGCAACATCCTTGGGAAGAACTGCAAAAGAAAATGGAACTAATAATAACTCAACGACACGAGGAAAAAATCAAATATTATTGAATCAGAAAAGGAAACTTACCATGGAACGGGCCTCCCACCGGCCCTTCGACCCACCCCTTGAGTTGAGGAATTGCATTTGGCATTCGAGCAACGGCTGCACCACAAAACGTCGATATGAAGGGAGGAAAAAGAAAAAATAATAAACCAAATCTTTAAGGCAAAGTTATACTTATTTTCATGTTCCATTTCTCGGAAAATGACATATTCTTAGGCGGGATTAAATCCGAGGTCTTCACCTGAACGAATCGGCCTAACCAACCTCGGTCCCGATCCTCGTTTATACTCGAGAATAGGGCCTTACTGGCCCGGCGGGCAAGCTTTATTAATCCTCCTCAATAAAGTCGGGGACTCTACAGGCGCATGAGATGTTCGAGGGTGAAGGGACAACCCTCGATTTTGCTTACGAAGAAGCGGAGGAGAATTACAATCCTTCAGAAAAAGGGATAGATTTGGCCAAGGGTCATCTCGTATCTCTTACAGAAGGAGATGATGACCGGGTACAAGGGGCCCAACGTAAAGGGATAAGTTTAAACACTTAAAAGATCCTCCACGTGGGTAGTAATCGCTTCCTCAGGCGTGGGCACCACCACGTGTTTATCAACCCAGTTGCAATCCTTTTTGATTTTGGAGAGGAGACCGTCGGAGATCGAGCATATATATCTCGAGATTGACTTGCATCGACCCGGTACCGACGAAGTCTTTTCAACCTTGAAATCATCACCGGTCAAGCACCCACCAGGAACAAACACTTCCGGGTGAGGTTCCGCAGCTGTTTCCTCGCCGGTCGACCGTGATGAAGAGGCAGTTTCTTTTTGTGGAACTGCCTTAGAAGTTTTTGCCATTTTTTCTAAATAGAGACGAAGAAGAGGAAGTTAAAAGGTTACGCTAATGTTTTGGAATGAAGACAAGCGAAGATTCTTGCAAAAACCTCAAAAAATCTGGTACAAGTATTAGAGAATGCAAAGATTTTTTAAAGAACAAGAGTAGAAGAGGTTTAACAGTAAAGTTTGAATGGATTAAGGATGGAGCATATATAGTATTCAAACGACGGTTCAAAGTCTGTAGTGGCTGACCAACGACTGACGAACATTTAATGCCATTAAGATGTGACTAACGAGACGTTTCGTCTATTTTTTGTCGTTTTTGAAGCAAAGTATCGAGATCAGGATCAGGGGCTCATAAAATTTCTCATCGTTTACACTCCAAAAAATGAGGGAACTATCTGTATACGACCGAAACTGGGCTCATCTATTGCATGACGAATCAGAACTGAAACGTAATGGATTAAAGATTGACCCCAGGTTCCGTCGAACCTAGGTACGAGTTTAGAACATGCGCCTTCAAAGATTATCAAGTCCGTGACCCCGCAACTGACTCCGACTCCGAATTAGCTCAAGAGAATATCATCGGACCAAAATAACAAAAGGCCGAAATATCCGTAACCGGTTGCGCATCACAGCGGAAACTCGACACGTATCAATGAAATCGCTTAATTCGCAAATCATGAGATTTTTTACCTTATATAGAGTTGTACCTAAAGTAGGACTCCCCTACTATATAAAGGGGGTCTGATTATTTGTAAAATATATTGTAACACGCACCCCAAAAGCATTATAATATTATTTTCTTTCTGCAAGCTACTAGTCTTCTGTATTTGACATTATTTGGATCATATTCAGTTCGAGTGAGGTCTATTTCTCAAGGCTATAACTGTTCAAGTCACACGGTTTGAATTTACTTTACTATTGTTAGCTTTACTTATAGTTCAATCTATCGCTTTGTGTCAAATTAATCCACGTATCCGTAAAACCACTTATAAATTCAATTATTATCCGATTTTGATAATAAAATATTTAGTATTATGTATTTTTTGACTTCATTCTTATTGTTTTAATTAATGGTATTAATTAACTGAGACATGTAAGAGAGAGAGAGGGGGAGGGGGAGGGGGAGAGAGAGATTGGAACCTAAAATGGAAAAAATTGGAGCCTAATTTCTTACTTTGTATACAATTGGTAAATGTGATTATGCTAGGTAATTAAATGGGAACATCTTTAAGAGTGGTAATTAGGTTTATAATTTTGCATAGATAGGGCAAAATTCCTTATTAAAAAAAAAAAAGAAATCATCTTTTTCCAATATTGCTGATATTACATCTCAAACTTACAAAATTTAAATTTTAACTAATGACCAAATCTTGTATATCTAACAAGAAATTATAGCATTTCCTCTAAGCTTTTGACCGGCGGGTGGTTGGTGGAAGAATGATAATGTTGCAGCAATGGACTCTTATTGGTGTCAAGATAATAAAGAAGAAAAACCATCCCAATTGAAGTAAGAAACATTGGAATCGGACCAAAAAACCATAGCAACAAAGTGATGGCAAAATAAAGAGCTCTAAGCCCAATAGACCAAAAATCACCTCCCCTTATCACAGCCAATTCCACATAGCTTGCTGGAACTTCATTATTTGGTATACTAATAAGGTAATTTGCATGGATAAAACATCTTGATGATTGAACAAAGCATGAAAATGCCACCAAGAAAAATATAAGAAGGCATATGTACTTAATGGAGATGGTGACTGGCCTTGTATCACCATATATTAATTCACTCCTAAATAAAGTTCGAACTATTTGCCATCCATGCTCCGATGAGAGAGCTCAGAGTTAAACAGACAGTTGCCAAGAATGTTGCTCCTGAGTTGTTTGATGCTAGAACGTCTAACGCGGTTGTAACATCCCGATTTTCAGTCTGTCAAGGGAAAAAAAATATCAACAGATCATAGTGTGTTTGACGTGACAGAAGTCATTTTCACAAAAATATTTTCCTATAAAGTATTTTTTGGTATCTGGTTGGTGAGTCAAAAGATATTTTTGAAAGATATATATAAACGTAATAATAATATTAGGAAGTATCGACAAAAGAAATTGCACGTGTCGAATGGCTCTGGGGTATCAAAATTCCAGCAAATTGGATAGTGTTTTGATGAAATCTTTAAGTAATATCATTTGAGTGTCAGTTGGAGCAAGTTACTATAAGAAAAATAAATTCCGCTCATAACTGAGGAAAGTTTCCCTCTTGGTAGAAAGACGTTTTTCAAGGAAAATATTTTCTGTTGATCGACACTGCAAAAGGACTTCCTCATAAAGAATAATTTTTTTTCTTCAAAAAAACAAAAAACAAAAAATTTTTGTCACACCAAAAAACACCTAGAACTTTAACAAATTTCAAGAAATGTTTGATGGGCCAATGGAAGAAGCTGATTTAGTACTTACCTGCATGACTTTTTGAATCCAAGCTATTTTATCATTGTTCTCAAAGCCAATGACTGTGGTATAAGGATTTTTAATGTATCTTTGGAGAAGAAAGAGATGATAAGCAAATATGATGAGTAATCCACTAGGCACCAAGTATAGATCAAGGTGCTCTTTCTGGAATACCATTTTTTCCCTCCTATCTGTTCTTTGTTCGTAAAATTGCGAGAGTGGAATAAGTTGAATGGTTTTTGCATATTAAATTGGCAATTTTTTTGTTGCTTGAAAGGAACTATATCAGAGTTTGCTATTTGTTCAGTTGAAGCAAACCTCTGACTTAACGTATTGTAAAGGAAAACTTGTCAATATAAGCCTCTTACTTAAGGTATTATCCACATCCAATGGACTTGTTAATTAGATAACCTTACAAGCAACATCCATAAATAACAACACTGACGTATTACAATTTGATTTAATTATAGTCCTTGATATTGGAGGCTTGAAATGTGATTGTAAGTAAACTTATTTACAATGATAAGAAAATGCCGAAATTAGCTTTTGCCATTTTCAATTTTTGTACAATTCCTTTTGTTCCAAAGTTCACTTACAATTATTTATACTATTACATTAATTGACCATTGAATATAACTCATCGTACTCCCTCAGCAAGATCTTGTACTAGCCAGGGTGAAATTTGGCCTAAAAAATATGATCGATTGCACGAGTTGCAATGCTAGTAACTTTTCCTTTTGCATAAGATCGATGATTGTGCAATTGCTTTGTGTTTTTGTCAAGGGAATGGAGGAGGCAAACCATACCAACTGAGGTTGCAAACATGGGAATTGGACCAAAAAACCATAGTAGCAAAGTGGTTGCAAAATAAAGTGCTCTAAGCCCAAGTGACCAAAACTCACCTCCTCTTATCACTGCCAATTCAACATAACTAATTGGTATATCAGTATCTGGTATTGTTATTAGGTAATTTGCATGAATGAAGCATCTGGATGATTGTACAAAGCAAGCAAAAGCCACTAAAAAGAAGATTAATAGGCTTATGAACTTAATGCACATAGTTTCTGGCCTTGTGTCACCATAAATTAATTCACTGCTGAAAACACTATTATTAGCCATCCAGGCTCCAATGAGAGAGGCCAAAGTTAATGAAACTGATGCCAAGAATGTTGCTCCATTGTTATTTGATCCTATTACGTTTAGAGCTGTAACAATAGTGTTGCTATCTCCAGCCTGCAGGATTAAGCAGAAATTAGAAAATTCCTAAAGTTCCCTTTTTTACAATGTGAAAATGTGGAAAATTGAGGCATATAGACACACGCGGCATATGTACATAATGACACCCTATAAAAGAGTGTTATCTGACATTCCTTCGCAAAAAAATAAATGATGTAATATTTTCGTAAAACCAACATGTATATAAACAATTTATGGATACTACTAGAAAATCGTACAAAGTAAAATGCAATTTATAACATAAAATAAAGCCTCGAAACTACCACATCCTAGATACAAAAGCATTTCTTAAGTCGAATTGTACTAATGATTAACACTGCTTACAAAATTTAGTAAGGGGTGTCACAAAATTTTCTTTCTATATACTCCCTCGGGTCTAATTTTAATTGATTTTTTTGGACTGTTTTAACACATATTAAGAAATTTATTTTTTTATATTAACTGACAATAAAATTGATCATATTAACCTTAATTTATTCATTGCAAATATAACAAATACTCCTAGACTCTTTACTCCATGGACAACTTTGAAAAAAAGAGGTTAATTCTTTCTTGATAGCTGAAAAAATCAAATATTATGCACCACAAAAAAAGCCAAAAATTAATTAAAGTGGATTGGAGTGAGTACTTACATAAATTAAAATTTTTTCTAAAAATCAATATGTATATACAAAATCCACCACTGTGTACATATACGAGATTACCTGCATAATTCTTTCAATCCAAGCTCTCTTGTCATTGTTTTCAAAACCCATGATTGTGGTATGAGGAATGTTGAGGTATCTATAGAGCAAGTAGAGATGGTAAATGAACATGATGCAGAGCCCACTTGGGACCAACAACAAATCAAGGTACTCTTTTTGGAAAACCATTCGGCCGACTCTTCTATTTTCTGAGAGGAGAGTAGTGAAGAAGAAAAGTTCCAAGGTTTCAATATTCATAATTATATTCTCGATGGTCAGAAGGAATTAAATGGCATCTTTTATCTTTTTTTCTTTATGTGCTGCCTACTTTACGTAGATGCGTAGCAAAAACTAACTTGTATGAATATTTCATCATTCTTATCAGAATGTGCAGAAGTTTGATAAGAAACCTACCTAGCTAGTTGTTATGTTTTTAAATTATCTCCACGTGATTATCTCTTCTCTTCATGGTATTGTCATCAGCTGAACGTTGTGATGGCTTTCATTATAATAGTTTTGCAAACATATTAACCCTTTAGAGTTTGATTCTTGTACAGAATTAAATAAATTTTAACTGTATATATATATATATATACATATATATATATATATTTATAATATAAAGAATATTTATATTATCAAAGTACTTTAACATATTGCAACAAGTTATAACTAGTCTTATTTTTCACGTTAGTGATCTGACTTATTATAGACGGTTACTGGGGTTATCTTTTTGGTGGCGTGACAGTATAATTTTTTTTTTTATACTGTCAGCGTATAAAAATCAAATTCAATGACAAATATACAGGTCCTTCAAAACGGCAAGATATATACGAATAGATTTTGGTGCCTGTTGGATATAGTGGTGGTAATACTTTCAACTTTGGGCAGTTTAAAATGGAATTTTAAAATAATTTCCTTGTGCAAGTTTAACTACTTGTTGTGCGGTAGACTTTTGATTCTTCATCGTAAAGCATGGAGGCATGGTTGTATGAGTACTGAGCTCGCAATTGAGTCGTCAGAAGAAATATTGAAACCAGGCTGTCAAGGCTCAACTTGTTATATATAGTCAATGTGCATTTGTGGTGGTAGGATGAAGTAGCTGTTTCTTCAATTTACTGCAATCCGATATTTGAATGTTGGCAAACAATGACGTCCTTTTTTGGTTTCTCAGCCAGTGTATGGTTTCACGTTGAGACCCGACTAATTCGAATTTACAGTATATCATAATGTCTAAACAGGTACAATTGCAGCATCAGTGTAAACTAAGCAATTTGATTAGGGATAAATCGATCATTCACAAAATTGGGCTTGGTAGAAACAAAAAAAAAATTGTATATACTACGAGGGCAAGTAATAAGGTCTTGATACCAAAGGAGTGATTTGTTGGTGAAAAACTTTTATTCTTTGTCACTTGAAATTTGAAGGTTCTCTTAGAGGAATTACAAATAGGATATTGCACATTGCTTAAGAAAACAGAGAAATGGGTTATTATTACGTAAGCAGGGAAGTCATTATTTATCAGAGCACAACATGAACATCATCTCTTAAGAAAAACTTAAAATCCCATATATATATATATATATATATATTTTCAAGGGAAAACTTCAATAAGAGACCTAAGGCCAAAGATTGGTCTGATATTGTAACGTGTAAAGCCAGCTTTAAGGAATAGTTTTTCCCATTCTTTCTCAGTCCTTTCTTTTCCAGTGAAAAACATTACCATCAACATGTCTTTCATGAGCTTTACTTGAGTCATGTCTGGTTCATCTTCGTTTGTGTCTAATACAATGTCAATGATAAGGACCTTCTTCCCTTTTCTCCCCTCTTCAACATTTTCTGCAATAGCTTCTCTGCATTTCTTCAGCACCTTGACACAATCCTCATCACTCCAGCTATGCAATATATTCTGCAAAAGCAACTTGATCATTACTTTGTGACATCGTCGTAACGCATCTTAATTTAATTTGCACAAGTGTTATGCCAATTTCAAAGATGGTTAATCAGATATATCAAACAGACGTAACACAAAAGTTTACAGTTAATAAGTACGGAGTAATACAAACAGAATCTAGAAGATTGAGTCCATGTGAGAAAGGTGGAGTTAATTCCTAGATATAGTACTCGGAGTTAACTCAGTAAAGTTATGTTTGTTTTATTTAGGACAATAAAATCATCTAACTTTAGCTTTGTCTCTTAGAAAGTAACTCTAGCCAGAAAATCCTATTTCTTAGATCATAAGACCCATTTATTCTGACTCGAAGCAAAATGGGTCTATTTTAAAATAAATGAAACCAATCAAAACTTGTTCAAGTTTTGTTGCAGTCGTTTTCCCCTTGCTCTCCCTTCGTTCCTTCTTCCCCTTTCTAGGTAGAAATCATTTTTGTGTGGACTTCTAATTTTGAATTTAAGTTATATTGAAAAATTTGATTGATTATTCTTCTGTCTTAAGACATTGATTAATCCACCAACCTGTTTTGTATTGCTCTGATGTGTTTCTTGGTAAGGTAGCAAGTGAAGTAGCTTTCTGTTTGTCAGTGATGTTGTTTTAATCTCCATTTGTGAGTTGAATCACCCTATCAATTTCAAAATTTATGATCCATATATCCCAGGGGTGAAGCAGCAGGCTCTGTCTGTTTCGTTAATTTTCGTGTTGAAAAAGAATAGTAATCTGACATAGCTGCCGGATTTATGGATTTATAGGGAGGGGTATGAATTCACGTGGACCTTCCTCCATATAACACTCGTAATTTTTCTGATATTATATTTAATTAAATCTGGGTGAACCCATGCATAAAATGCCACTTCGATCCATTGGTGGCTGTTTGCCCCTATGATAGTCCAGGTTAGGGGTTTGAATCCCCTCTCCCCTATTTCCCTTTATACTTTTTGTCTTTTCTTTTTCTGTTTCTTGTCTTCCTTTTCCTCCTTTTCTTTTTTGGTTTCGTTTTGTTGTTCTTCTTTTATTGTTTTATCTTTTTTTTTTTAATTTTATTTTATGTTTATTCTTTTCTTCTTTTCTTTTCTTTTTTGGTTCATTCTTAAGTTTTAAAATTCTTAAAAAATTAAAATATACATCTCCACCTTACCCCTTTTTCTATCTCAATTTTTTTACGAACAACAGTCATCCTTTAATTAATTTCTTTATTATTTCTCTCATTTATATTTTCCTTCAAATTTTTCTTTGATTTGTGAAGTGAGTTTTCTTCAAATAACGATGCTATTATTAATTTTTTTTAAGGTATAAAATTTGTTAAGAACAATTGTAAACGAAATAATATTTCCTTGTGATAATATTAACCATGATTTGTTCGGTAAGTTGTTGTCATAGCAAAATTTTGATGGAGTCAAATCAGACGGTAGTATAGTGCATCCATACTCTTAAAATCCTAGATACGCCTCTGATAGCTGCCATGTAATAATCCGATGATAGAAATAAGCTTTTCTAGCTAGAATTATTGTCTAACAGACAAAACTAAAAGTTGAATATTTTTATGGTCCTAAACAAAACAAAAATGACTTTGGCGAATTATTTCTATAACTTGGATGATCATCTAGGAACTAACTCGAGAAATTTGTAGTTAGAAGGTTGTGCCAGGGATTGAGTATAATAATCGGAGAAAAGATTCTCAAGCTCTAAAAGCTGAACAAATTGTTCTTGACTATCTATATAGGATTAAGCTTTAAATGCACTGTTGTTGCACGATTGTGTATTTAACCAGATTTATTCTTGAGGTTACTGATTCCACTTTTATTATTGATGGTTATGTATAGTTATCTTTTAGGTGAACTGTAAGCATACGTAGAAGTTAAACACATATCTAGTGCATACCTTATACAAAATGGCATCAGCGTGAGGAATAGATTGAAACATATCCCTTCCAACATAGCTTAAATTCTCACTTTGTGGCATGTTGGCAACAACATGAGGAAGATCAAGAACAGTGCATTTCAAGTGAGGAAAAGCCTCCAAGATTGTCTTAGCTATAATCCCAATGCCCCCTCCAACATCAACCAATGAGTTCATCCCCTCAAATACTTCCTTACAATCCTTGACAACTAATCTCATCATTTGGGAATCACTAGCCATTCCTTCATTGAAATCTTTGTCGAATCTTGGATTTTGTGCACAAAATTCCCACATAGGTACCCCACGGGCTGTCTCAAATGCTGTGGCTTCTTCATTCTTATTGTGAAACCATTGAAGCATTTGTTGCCAAGGAGTGACAACGATAGGATCAATCATTATTCTAACGCAAGGTGACAAGTTTGGGAATTCACTCTTAAGAAGCAACCTTGAAGGAGTTGTCAAAATATATCCTTCTGTCTCTGAGTTCTCATCGATCTTTGCTGTAGCAAAGAACCCAGAGTGCACCAACAGGCGCATTAGCCGATGAATGCCAATTGATTTTGATGAGGGAAGTTTGAGTGCCGAAACTAGCTAGCTCAGGAAGAGTGATTGGTTTTTTGTGGTTATGTACAATATCTGGTATGCCTAGTTGAATGGCACAATTCAAGGCCATGGAATTTGCATAAGCGAATGCATGTTTGTAGATGTGAACCTGTGCTTTGAACAATTCACTGGCTGCTTCAACATTATCAGTTTCCATTAGCTCAGGAAGTTCTCCAACCTTGATGCTGAAACTAGGCTAGTGATGAGCTATCTTTATGTATGGAACTGATGGGATGAGAACTTTACAACAAACAGTCCATTTATAAAAAGTTATAGGTTGGGTCGCGTGGGTCATGGGTAGTTTATTTGGGTGGAACTTTTAAAGTTTTAAATTATTTTTTAATTAGAAAAAGAATTTTCCGGTTAAGTAATCATTTGACAGGATCTCAACCAAGTTTTAAATAATTTCATGAGATAGTATATTGCTTTGAATTGTTAGAAGAGAGAAAAGCTTTAATTATAAAAAGAGGTCAGCTTTCTCTGGATGTATTACGAAGGAAGTAAGATTTTTTTGTGTGGAAACAAGGCTAAATTTATGAGAAGGATGAATAATTTATTTTAACCTAACAATATGAAATATTAGTAGTGAAAACTACATTTATTTTATGGCTTTCTTGTTTGTGAGTTTAGATCAAGGAACTTTTCCTCTAATAATTAAGATTTTCTTTATTGAGATTCATTTTTCTATTATGTTGACATTCTAGTGAATGAAGGTACATCTTAAGGCAGAAAGAAACACTCACCAAAATGCATCTGAAGCTACAAAGCTTAGTGATTGGACCACAATAATGCAGTATATGGACCATTCTATGAAAGTTTAGATGGTCATATCACCTATGCTAATTAGCACGTGGATGTGTTGTTCATAAGGTAAACAAACACTTAAATGAACATCCTACTTACTCATGGTTGCTGCCTAACTAGAAATTAACACCTTTCAATTGGATTTAATGTATTTATTAGGATAGTAATTACATTGTTTAGTTGGAAGTCGATGCGCATGAGAGGAAGCAGTGTCGTCGTACACGGTTTTGTCCAAAAAATATTTAAATATTTATATTAATATTCTGCAAAAGTAAAGAATATATAATAATAACACTGCTTCTTTGAAAAGAATAGTTCTTAGTCCATTGGTCAAGCTCATATTTTGGCTCGAGGTGTAGGTTGAGGCTGGATCTGAAAAAATTTGAGGCCGAAGAGAACTGACCCTACACTTCCATTTACAATGATATTCACTAGACCATTGGGCAAGGCTCTTCAGCTTGTGAGAAAATAATATTAGATATTACTTATATACGTTTTAAATTTATGTAAATATGACACATCTTACAAAGAGTTTTTGTACGCCCATGTGTCAAGTACTTACACAATAGAGTAATTATATAGATCTGTTTGTTTGGAGTAACGTAATTATAATGTAATTTCATATGTTATATTTGTTTGCATAAGTGTAATTACATAGTTAATATTTTTTGACTTTAAAAATAAAGTTAACAATAATTAAATAAAATTTTCTTAGATGGACGCGTAAATAAACTTTAATGTGTGACAAATTTATGTGCATATAAGAGATATTAAATTTTATTTATTACTAGGTATTTAAAAATTACTTAGTAATTATTACCAATTCTCATACGTCTCCTCCCCCCCCCCTCCCAGAATTAGAAGGTGAGAATTAGAAAGTCTAATGGCTCCCATAATTGCACCCAATTTCATACTGACCGAATAATTACTTGATCACACAAGCATTCTAAAACTGTATAATTACATTTAGTTATATTCAAATCCAATTACAAGATGACTTTCTAAACACTCTTAATCAGGGGCGGATGCACATGGGAGGAAGTGGTGTCATCCGATATGCTTTTGTTGAAAAAAATATTAAGTATTTATACTAATATTCTTTAAAAATGAAGCAATGTTTAATTAATGATACCGCTTCCTTATAAAGAGTACTTCTTGGTCCACTGGTCAAACTCACATTTTGGCTTGTAAAAGTTCGTAGGTTCGAGGCTGGAGCTGCATATCATGTCTTTTGAACATCTTAGAGCAAGTATTTTTGTTTAAAATTTGATGCCAAGAAGAATTAAACTTACACCTCCTTTTACAATATTATTTAACTAAATAATTGGGCTAAGGGTTTTCAACTTGTGGGAAAATGATATTGTATGGGGGTGAAATCGGACCCATGATCCGGCCCGGTTCCTGATAAAATAAATCGGGTAAGGGACGCGATGACAAAGAGCCAGAATCGAGGTAAGGGACTCATCGAGTTAGGCATCAGGGGCACTATGCCCGGCCTCGAGTATGTCGAGGCCACGACCCCGAAATCGGTCTAAATCCCAAGAGACTTCGGAGAGCATTATTGGGCAATCGAACACGATTAACGGAATGTCGTAATATCCGCGACCAACCGGGTATCACGGCGCAGATCTCGACACATACTAACGGGAATCCAGTAATTAGTTAAACGAGAGATTTTTACCTTTTATAGAATTGTACTTAGGGTAAAATTTTCCTACTATATAAAGGGGAGTCTGATTACTCATGGCATACATTGTAACATGCATTCCAAAGTAATATACTATTATTTTCACTGTAATTCATAGCTCTTATTCTTGTTCACCAGTGCTAGACATTATGAATCTGGATCGAGGGTGAAAATTTCATCAAGGCTGGAATTATCCTCCTCACGTGGTTTGAATTTACTATATCTTTATTTGTTTAGTCTAAAGCAATTTATCGTTTGTATCGAATTAATCCGCGTATCGTTAAAACTACTTATAAATTTAAATGTTATCCATTTTTTAGGGTAAGCAGTTTAGCGCCCACCGTGGGGCTAAGGATAATAGTGGCAATTTGATACAAATTTCCATAATGCATCCTATTTCACACTTGTTCTTTGAAGTGTCTTTAGTTTCACGTCAAAATTCAAAATATCGAACTCCCAATATGCACCTCTAAATGTGGATGCTGAGTCCGATCACCACGACGAGAACAACATTATGATACCTAGTGACGAGGTGCCACCTGTTGATCCCATCGGAATTTCGGTGGCGGACCTGATTGGTGCTAACTCACATGTGGCCATCAATGCGAATCTGCCTACCGATTCTAAGAATAGTTTCCGCGGGGGAGTCCGATCGGCAGCCCAAAATACACACGACGGTGAAGGAGATGAGATTAACTTGCGAGTGATATTCGAAATGCTACAGGCCCAACAAGCAGCGTTAGCCCAGCTGTAGAACCAAAGCCGCACCCCCAGCAGAGTTGAGCCCGAGCCGTCTCGGGAAATCACTCGCAAAAACGAACCAATCATGGAGAGGCCGAGTGAAGCTGAACTCGAGACTAACCCTCAAATCATAAAAATGCTTGAGGAACTAACAAAACGGGTAGAATTGAGAGAAAAGAAAATCGAAGCCAATGACAAAAAGGTAAAAATTTATAATTCCAGGGTCGATCAAATCCCAGGAGCGCCACCGATATTGAAGGGCCTGGATTCCAGGAAGTTTGTTCAGAAACCTTTCCCTCCGAGCGCAACTCCGAAGCTAATCCCAAAGAAGTTCTGCATGCCCGAATTCCCAAGTATAACGGAACAACCAACCCAAATAAGCATGTGACCTCCTACACATGAGCCATCAAAGGGAACGACTTGGAGGATGATGAGATCGAGTCTGTCCTGCTGAAAAGGTTCGGGGAAACTTTGTCAAAAGGAGCTATGATATGGTATCACAACTTACCCCCTATTCTATTGACTAGTTTGATATGCTTGCAGACTCCTTCGTGAATGCACACGCCGGGGCCATCAAGGTCGAGACCAGGAAGTCGGACCTTTTCAAAGTGAAACAGAGAGATAATGAGATGCTCAGGGAGTTTGTGTCCCGATTTCAAATGGAACGAATGGACTTGCCTCCGGTCGCGGACGGTTGGGCCGTTCAGGCCTTCACCCAGGGACTCAATACTCGAAGCTCGTTGGCTTCACAACAGTTGAAGCAAAATCTGATAGAATATTCGGCTGTAACTTAGGCTGACGTACATAATCGGTATCAATCAAAAATTAGGGTCGAAGATGATCAGCTTGGGGTCCCTTCCGGGCCCGTTTACCCCGTCAGAGCTATTGCTAGATCCAAAAGAGACATTGATCATGAACCACGATCAAATAGGGATCGGTATCAACCATATAACGGAGACTGAAGAGGTAATGGGTCCGGATGAAACCTCGTGAGAAGCAAAAGGAGAAGAAATCGAGGTCAAAATAATCAGGGACTCATGAGCAAAAGTGGTTTCGACAGGCCCATGGGGCCTAAGGAAGCGCCAAAGTTATCGGAGTACAACTTCAATGTAGATGCTGCTGCCATCGTATTTGCAATCGGATGCATCAAAGACACCAAGTGGCCTCGACCTTTACAGTCCGATCCAGCCCAAAGGGACCCCAACCTAATGTGTGAATATCATGACACTCATGGCCACAGAACGGAAAATTGCCGACGATTGAGAGAGGAAGTAGCCCGGTTATTCAACAACAGACATCTCCGAAAGTTCCTGAGTGACCGAGCCAAAAATCGTTTCAGGAATAGGGACTCTAATAAGCAGATCGAGCAGGAGGAACCTCGGCATGTCATTAACATGATCATTGGTGGGGTCGACGTACTCTAGGGCCGGATGTTAAAGCGCACCAAAGTGTCCATCACTAGAGAAAAACAGACTCGAGATTAAGTGTCAGAAGGAACCTTATCTTTCAACGACGAGGACGATGAAGGCATCGTGCAGCCACACCATGATGCATTGGTAATATCTGCACTCATAAATAAATCGAGTTAAGCGTGTATTAATTGATCTAGGTAGATCGGCCAATATCATCAGATCGAGAATTGTAGAGCAGATGCATCTGCAAGACCAAATTGTGCCTGCACTCCGAGTTCTAAACGGATTCAATATGACATGTGAGACCACTAAAGGGGAGATAAAAGTACCGTGAACACCGCCAGAACGATTCTGGAAGCAAAGTTCTATATGATTGAAGGAGATATGAGATACACCGCTCTATTCAGGAGGCCGTGGATTCACAACATGAGAGCAGTGCCCTCGACCCTGCACCTGGTGTTGAAATTCCCAATGCTAGGAGGTTTTAAAATAGTTTATGCAGAACAACCGACCTCAAAGGAGATGTTAGCGGTCGACGAGGTAGTCCCGATATCTGCACTTTCTACACCAAAGAATCCGAGTTAGGTTGCCGAGGGAGGGACCAAATAGCAATCATCGATATCGGCCCCGACTGCCAGAGAAGCAGGGGACAGATGAGGACGACGACTATGGAGTTCCCAGATCCTTCATAGTCCCCGACGATTCCGACGCCACCAAATCAATGCTTGAAGAATTGGAGCAAGTCATATTGATCGAGCACCTGCCGGATTGGTTAGCAAACGTAGTGGTAGTCCCTAAAAAAGACTTGAATAAGGCATGCCGTAAGGACTCTTTCCTTCTGCCTAACCTTCAACATATTGAAGAAATATAATATGAAGCTGAACCTGGAGAAATGCGCATTCGAAGTCAGGTCCGGGAAATTTCTTGGATTCATGGTGTCTAATCGGGGAATCGAGATCAATCCCGATAAAATCAAGGCCATAGAGGACATTACTATGGTGGACAATGTCAAGGCCGTTAAAAGGCTAACCGGCCGCATAGCCGTGTTGGGCCAATTCATTTCAAGGTCCTCCGAAAAGAGCCATCGGTTCTTCTCGTTATTGAAGAAGAAGAATATTTTCTCATGGACACCAAAGTGTCAGCAAGCCTTGGAAGAACTCAAGCGGTACCTTCCGAGCCCGCCTTTGCTTCATACTCCGAAGACAGATGAATAATTGTACCTATACTTAGCGCTATCCGAGATAGCGGTAAGTGGAGTCCTAGTCCGGGAAGAAGAAGGTACGCAATCTCCTATTTACTATGTTAGCAGGACTCTAGGCGAGGCAAAAACTAGGTATCCTCACCTGGAAGAATTGGTGCTCGCTTTGCTAAGCGCTCTAGGAAGTTAAAACCGTATTTTCAATGCCATCCTATATGTGTCGTGACTACTTACCCGTTGAGGAACTTAATGCATAAATTCGAACTCTCGGGACGATTGGTCAAATGGGCCGTGGAAATCAGCGGGTACGATATCGAATACCCCGAACCGCCACCAAATCTCAAATTTTGGTAGACTTCGTGGCTGACTTCACACCAGTCCTAATACTCGAGATTGAGAAAGAGTTGTTGTTGAACTCGGGGACCTCCTCTGAAATCTGGACCCTCTTTACGGGTGGTGCCTCAACGCAAAGGGGTCCGGACTTGGCATCGTATTGAAGCCACCGATGGGTAATGTAGTTAGGCAATCTATTAAAACTGTAAAATTGACTAACAACGAGGTAGAGTATGTGGCCATGATTGCAGGTCTCGAACTGGCTAAAAGCCTGGGGGCCAAGGTGATTGAAGCTAAGTGTGGTTCCCTCATCGTGGTGAACTAAGTCAATGGAACGTTCGAAATCAAAGAAGAACGAATGAGAAGGTACCTGGACAAATTAAAGGTGGCGTTACATCGGTTCAAGGAATGGACTTTGCAACATGTGCCTCACAATCAAAACAGCGACGCCGATGCTCTTTCCAACTTAGGATCATCGGTTGATGATGATGAATTCAACTCAGGAACGATCGTACAACTCATGAGATTGGTAGTGGAAGAATGCTACGCCAAGATAAACTCAACAAGCTTATCCCGGGACTGGAGAAACAAGTACATAGATTACTTGAAGACCGGAAAACTGCCCTCGAATCCTAAAGAATCGAGAGCTCTGCGCACGAAGGCAGCCAGGTTCAGCTTGTCCGAAGACAACACCCTATTCAGGAGAACTTTTGATGGCCCACTCGCCATATATTTGGGACCGGGAGATATCAAGTATGTTTCGAAAGAAGTACATGGAGGCACCTGCAGGAATCATTCAGGTGCCGAATTGTTGGTTCGTAAGATAATCAGAGCCAGATACTATTGGATCGACATGGAAAAAGACGCAAAGGAGTTCATACAAAAATGCGACGGATGTCTGAGACATGCACCGATGATTCATCAGCTCGGGGAGCTGCTACATTCGGTCTTGTCACCCTGGCCATTCATGAAATAGGAAATGGACATCGTTGGCCACCTGCCATGGGCACCCGATAAGGCTCAATTCATATTATTTATGTTTGACTATTTTTCTAAATGGGTGGAAGCTTAGGAATTTGAGAAAGTTAGGGAGAAAGAAGTTATTGACTTCATTTGGGACCACATAATATGCCAGTTTGAAATCCCGGCCGAGATTATGTGCAACAATGGGAAGTAGTTCATCGGAAGTAAGGTGAGTAAATTTTTCGAGGACCATAAGATCAAAAGTATCCTATCAACACCCTATCACCCTAGTGGGAACGGTCAGGCAGAGTCTACTAACAAAACCATACTCCAAAATCTTAAGAAGAGGTTGACCGATGCCAAAGGAAAATGGAAGGAATTTCGCCCTAAGTCCTGTGGGCATATTGAACGACCTCAAAGTCTACTATGGGGGCCACCCTGTTCTTGTTGGTATTTAATGCCAAAGCACTAATACTGGTCGAAGTAGGGGAACCGAGCCTCTGATTTTGAGATGCGACCGAAGAGTCAAATGATGAAGCCATGAACACGAGCCTAGAACTGCTAGACGAGAGGGGCGAGGCTGCGCTCGTTCGGCTGGCTGCCCAAAAACAACGAGCCGAAAGGTATTACAACCGGAGAGCCAACCTCCGACACTTCAATACCGGGGACTTGGTGTTAAGAAAAGTGAACACTGAACACCCGAAACTCAAACGAAGGCAAGCTAGGACTGAATTGGGAAGGTGCATATTGAATTGTCGAGATCACCGACAAAGGATCATACAAACTCGAAGCAGGGAACGATGAGCGACTATCGAACAACTGGAACGTGACCCACTTAAAACAGAACTACTGCTAAGGTATGACCCCATTCATTTACCTATATTATGAATTGAACTATTTGCAGGCAACAGCCAAAGAAAGATGCTGTTATTAAGCCTGAAAGCATGTGTTGCACTCTTTTTTCCTTGAACCAGTTTTGTTCTAAATGGGTTTTCCGGTAAGATTTTTAACAAGGAAACAGTAGATTGCTAACTTAGAATTGAAGACCGGCTACGAACCGGAGTCGAGGGTCACATCAACAGTATATGAGTCCTCTCTGCGATCGTCCTCGAATACTGGGGGCCATCATCTTTGATAATGATTTTAGCAAGGAAGGAAACTTTGTGCTTGAACAGTCTGGGCTTGGTTGATAAGATTTATTGTAAGGGCCAAACGGTCAAATGAACCGTGCTTGTATAGACCACTTAAGCCATAACGCGAAGCTTGTACACATTTGCCATCTCGTATGTTGCGCACATAAATGAAAGAAAGTTTCTACCTTGTAGATACATATTTTGTCTCTTAAAAACCACTACATTTTGCTCCTTAAGGACATCGGACCCAAGGGCCACCTCTATCTGGATCCAAGAGATCATCACACTCGGGATTGTCGTCCAAGGCAAACTCGGACGGCTCAGGCTGTCAAAACCTGGGGGCACAAAAGCCTATTAGGTAATGCCCGAACTTTAAAGGCTACCCCATTCGGGGAATTGTCGTCCTGGGAAATCCCGAATGGCTTGGGCATCGAAGCCAGGGGTAATAAGCCTATTGGTCAATACCCAAACTTAAAAGGCTACGACCATCTTAGAAACGACTCGGAGACGTTTGAAACCCGTAACCAAAACATAAGGCCTTCAAAATTTCCAAACCGGCCCAAAGGCTACCCTCGGCAAAATTATAATCTAAAAGCTTCTAAGTAAGCACTTTGGGGAAAGCTCCCGGTCATAACAAACCCCACGAGTTATAAATCACATCGAGAACACCTTGTTCGAACCTCTGAATAAGACCTTATTACTACGTGCTAAGGCATTTGAAATCTGTATTTGAAATGCTTACAATCGTAAAGAAAAAGCCAAAAGAAACAAACTCGAAAATTGTGTTCGAACAAGACCTTATTACTACGTGCTAAGGCATTTGAAATCTGTATTTGAAATGCTTGCAATCGTAAAGAAAAAGCCAAAAGAAACAAACTCGAAAATTGCCAAAGGGAAAAAAGAAAAGCCTTGTATATATATAAAGATCTTTAGAAAGGCCAAACGGCCTCAGCAGAACATACCAAAATACAAAAACAAAGAAAAATCTACAAGGCGCCTAAGCTTGATCTTTGCCGGAGCCCACCTTGTCCCGGGGACCATCGGGGTCTTCATCGCCCTCGGATCCGTCTGAGCCCTCGAAGCCTTCCTCGTCCTTGGGATATGCCAACTTTTTAGCCTCGTCCTCGAGCCTCTTAACGTTTTTGATCTTGACCGTTAAGTCGAAACCCCGGGCATGAACTTCCTTGAGAGCCTACCTTCGGGACTGCCACTTCATGTATTTGGCAATGACTTTCAGGCGGTCCTGGGCTGCCTCAGCGTCAGCCTTGTACTAGGCCACCATCTCTTTGGCATCGGCCCTAGTTATTTCAGCCACTGACTTGGCTGCTTTTAGCTCCTTGGCAAAGGTATCCCGTTCAGCAGCAGCCGAGCCCAATTGAGACTGGAGTTCTTTGATTTTATGGAATCAAGACTCAGCTTTCTCCCTTGCCGCTCGAAGTTGGGCCTTCAAAGATGACAACTGCTCCGGGGCAGTCTCCTTTTTTGAAGCCAATCGGTCCATTTTGCCTTTCCACTCTTTGGCCATGACTTCGTCCATCTCGGCCCAGAGCTGGTCGACCCAATCAACCTTCTGCTGGACCTGCGGCTTCTGACCATTAGTCACCATGTCTAATTCTCCATCACTAACTTCAAAAATTCTTACTTGTTCCACCAGGTTGGCATGTTCTTTCTGAGCCGCGTCCAACTCGACTCGAAGGTTTATGACCTCTCCTTCGCGGTTCTCGCCGATAAGCTTATACATGTCTCTCTTCATAGCGAGCTCTTTAACTTCGACCTCGAGTTGGCTAAGCTCACCTCGATACCAAAGAAAGGTTTTATGGTGAAGCACCGATGCCTGCAAAATGAGGAGAGGAAAAGACATTAGTCATCAAAAACTAGACCCGAAGATAAAAGAGTATGATAATAACTTACCCGGTTCAACGCTTGTTGAGCTTCGTTGAAGAATCATGGCACATCCACCTCGTTATTTTTGCCTGGTCGTCTTCGGTAACCGGGAACCGGAGGTAACTAGCTATCCCTAGAGGGGTGGAATAAACCCGGCCATCCTCCGGAACGGTGATAACGACAGATCGCTTCCGACCAGGATCCGTGCTAGGAGCAGGGAACCGATTGTTCAACCTCAGGCTCAAACTCAATCTGCTGTCCTCTGAGGATGGGCTTTTCCTCGGCACCTTTAAATCGCCCAAGCCAGTAAAGTCTTCTAGGGTTGTTGAGTCCACACCATTAAAGAAGCATCAAAGGGGATCATCTGCTCCATGAACCCATTCATTGGATCGCTCCTTCGTCGCCCAGGCTTCATCAAACATAGACTCTATGAATGAGGGTGATCCTGATATATCTATAATATCGGGCGGAGCGGAGCCGACGTCTCGAGAGATTTCGGCACTCACTTCGGTACCAGCCTTATGAACTTGAAGAGGATTAGTCTCCGTCGTTTCCCCCTCAGCTGCCGTCTGTTCCTCAGAGATAGACGGCTCGTGAGCCACTAAGAGCTCGTCCTCCTTAGGCTCGTCCCTGAGCTTGAGAAGTGAGTTTGAGTCAGGCACTCGGGAGCTGGAGCTATCCTTTGGTTTACGAACCAACCTTCTCCTTGGTTTCTTTTTATCCGAGCTCGGGGAACTCAGGACCTTCTTCCTTTTCTCTGCTGTGGCTCTAGGCCATCCCGAAGCAGAAGAATTAGCGGGCAAGTCCTTGTCTCCGACCGGAGGCCTGAGCTCGACGGTCTTAGACAAACTTGCAAAAAGGAAATAAAGAAAAAATAATAAGAACGTGATGCTAGAAGAAGAAGCCTAGCGCAACTTATTCGGGAAAGAGATCTTACCATGCGAGCGGGCATCTCAACGACCCTTCGAGAGTTTGCGCCACGAGCGCTCAGAATAGGGAATCTATGAGACAATGCCTTCGATCTATTCCTTTAACCGAGGAACAACATTTGGGACTCGAGCGACAGCTGCACTACCATGAAAACCAATGAGGAAAAAAAGGAGATGAGCATGAAATCAAAATTCAAAGGGAAGTTTTACTTACGTGATGCAATCCACTTCTCGGGGAATGGCCTAGATTCGGCCGGAATCAAGTCCGAAGTCTTCACCCCGACAAAGTGTCCCTACCAGCCTCGATCTCGGTCTTCATCGATGCTTGAGAAGGGGGCTTTACTCGCCTGGCGCATGAGCTTTATCAGTCCCCCTCGAAAGATTTGGGGACTGTACAGACGGAGTAGATGATCTACGGTGAATCGACGTGAGTTGATCTTGTTCACAAAAAATTGAAGGGGGATTATGATCCCTCACAACGATGGGACACAGCTTACATATCACAAATTATTACAACAGGACCAAATCCTAAGGGGATTTTCCCCCCACATATGGTTAGAAAAGTCACTTACCTCAAATCTCGCTCAATCAACCGATAAGGATGCCTTTCCCTCTATATTCTAACTCTGAATGGCCCAAATCTAGCCAAAAGCAATTACATATCATGAATACAACTACAAGAAACTAATTTAAATACTGAAACTACGACTTAAGCAAAGAATCGAAAAATCACCCCCAAAAAGTCAACCCGGGGCCATGTCTCGGAATCGAGTAAAAGTCACAAAATACGAACACCCATTCGATATCGAGTTCACCCATACCAAACTTACCAATATCCGACACCATGCCGTCACTCAAATACCCAAATTAAACTCTCCAACTTCATAAGCTTCAAACTCTCAAATTCCACCTTAAATACACACTAACTAGGTGGGAAAATCAATGGGGGAAACAAATTATTGATAAAAAATAAGCAGAAGGGACTTACCTCAAGAAATCCCCCAAAAATGCTCTCAACAATTGCCCCAGACCAAGTTTGCAAAGTCCAAAATGAGAGAATCATGAAACCCTTCGATTTTAAGCACTGCCTAGGCTTTTCGCACCTGCGGCCAATTCCACCGCACATGCGGAACCTCTTTTGCGGTAAATTCCTCCGCTTTTGCGAAAATCACTTAAGTCCCTCAAGGCCTGCACCTGCGCTCCAGGTTTCGCACTGCGGCCCGTGATCTGCTTATGCGGGAACAACTCCTGGCATGGATTCCGCTTCTGCGGTCCCAATCCCGCAGAAGCGGGTGCACATCTGCGCAAACACGTCTGTTTCTTCGGACATGTCTCCCCACACTCGTTTGCTCCTGCGATCAATCTTCCGCAGAGGCGACTCCGCTTCTGCGGCCTCCACACCGCACCTATGACCACTGGCCATCCTCCTCGCCTCCGCATCTGCGACTTCGAAATCGCTTATGCGAAACCGCAACTGTGGCCAAACCTACTGCGGGTGCGATGACACCAGAACCAACCCAACACCAAAAATCTTCTAAGTCCAAGAAAAAATGATCCGTTAATCATCCGAAACTCACCTGAGGCCCCGGGACCTCAACCAAGCATACGAACAAGTCTTAAAACATCATACGGACTTAGTCGAGCCTTTAGATCACGTCAAACAACGCTAAAAACATGAATTTCACATCGATTCAAGCCTAATGAACTTTAAAACGTCAAACTTCTATATTTGACACTAAAACCTATCAAATCAAGTCCGATTGACCTCAAATTTTGCACACAAGTCATAATTGACATTACTAACCTACTCCAACTTCCGGAATCGGAATCCGACCCCGATATCAAAATGTCCACTCCCGGTGAAACTTCTCAAAAATAATCTAATTTTCCAACTTTTGCCAATTGACGCTAAAATGACCTACGGACCTCCAATTTAAAATTTGAACACGTTCCTAAGACCAAAATCACCCTACAGAGCTATTTGAACCGTCGAAACTCCATTCCTGAGTCGCCTTTACTCAATTCAAACTACGGTCGATTCCTACAACTTAAACTTCTATTTTAGGGACTATATGTCCCATTTCACTCCGAAACCAAAAACTAATCCTCCTGGCAAGTTACGTAGCCACAACATGAAATAGAGGAAGCAATAAATAGGGGTTCTAGGCTACTACTCTCAAAACAACCAGGTGTGACGTTACATCCTCCCCTTCTTAAAACAAACATTCGTCTCGAACGAGTATAGAGACATACCTGGAGTGGTGAAAAGATGAGGATAACGGCTGCGCATATCATGCTCGGTCTCCCAAGTCGCCTCCTCGACCGGATGACCCCTCCACTGAACCTTCACAGAAGCGATGTTCTTTGACCTCAACTTTCAAACCCGCCTGTCCAAAATGGCCACTGGCTCCTCAACATAGGATAGATCCTTGTACAATTGGACTGAGCTGAAGTCTAACACATGAGACGGATCGTCGTGATACTTTCGGAGAATCGAAACATGGAACACTGGATAAACTGCAGAGAGACTAGGTGGTAGCGCTAGTCTGTAAGCCACCTCTCCAACCCCCTCAAGAATCTCAAAAGGCCCTATATACCTAGGGCTCAATTTGCCGTTCTTTCCGAACCTCATAACACCCTTCATGGGCGAAATCCGGAGCAAGATCCGTTCCACAACCATGAATGCAACGGGCAAGCCTTCCGATCCGTGCAACTCTTCTGCCTGGACTGGTCTGTACGGAGTCGATCCTGAATCAATTTAACCTTTTTCAAAGCATCCTGAACCAAGTCTGTACCCAATAGCCTAGCCTCGCCCTGCTCGAACCAACCCCTTGGAGACCGACACCGTCTACCATACAAAGCCTCATACGGCACCATCTGAATGCTCGATTGATAACTGCTGTTGTGGGAAAACTCCACCAATAGTGCTGCCTCAAATCCTGATACATCTTTGCGGCACCTATATGAATGGAGTATCGAGAACTGTGAGCCACCTGGAGAATCAACTCACGCAAACTATCTAAATTAGGTGCCCTGCATCCGTAATACATCGTCATCTCCAATAGCGACCTCCTTGGCATCACCGTGCTGGACCGTGTCCTTAAGGACAAGCAGATGGGGGTCATCATACTGACGCTCTCTGATAAGATCATAAAGAGTAGACTAAGAAACCACACAAGCCAAAACTCGACTCGGCTCGAAAACATCCAATCTAACAAACTGGTTAGCCAAGGCCTGAAAATATCCAAGGCTAAAGGCCTCTCTGCTATTGGTAGTATGCTAAGCTGCCCAAACTCTCCGCCTTGCGACTCAAGGCATCGGCCACTATATTGGCCTTTTGGGGATGATAGAGAATGGTGATGTCATGATCCTTAAGCAATTCCAACCATCTCCACTGCGGCAAGTTAAGATCCTTCTATTTAAACAGATGCTGTAAACTCCGGTTATCGGTGAAAACTTCACAAGGAACACCATAAAATAGTGCCGCCGGATCTTCAAGGCATGAACAATAGCTGCTAACTCAAGGTCGTGGGCAGGAGATTTCTTCTCATGTTCCTTCAGTTTCCTAGGCGCATAGGCAATCACCCTGCCGTCCTGCATCAACATCGCGTCGAGACCAATGCGTGACACATCACAATATACCGTATAGGACCCCGAACTAGTAGGCAATACCAACACTAGGACTGTAGTCAAAGCAATCTTGAGCTTTTGAAGGCTCTCCTCACACTGCTCGGTCCACATGAATGGAGCACCCTTCTGGGTCAATCTGGTCATAGGTTCTGCAATAGACAAGAAACCCTCTACAAATCGACGGTAATACCCCTACAAGCCAAGAAAACTCCGGATCTCCGTAGCTGGGGACGGTCCAGGCCAAATCTGCACTGCTTCAATCTTCTTTAGGTCTATCCTTATCCCCTCACTCGATACTACATGACCCAAAAATCATACTGAATTTAGCTAGAATTCACACTTCAAAATTTTTGCATATAACATCTTCTCCCTCAAGGTCAGCAGCACGGTCCTCCGGTGCTGCTGATGATCCTCCCGACTCCAAGAGTACACCACAATTTTGTCAATAAATACAATGACGAAAGAGTCAAGATAGGGTTGGAATACACTGTTCATCAAGTGCATGAATGCTGCTGGGGTGTTGATCAGCCCACAAGACATCACGAGGAACTCGTAATGACCATACCAGGTCTTGAAAGCAGTCTTCGAGATATCTGGCTCCCAAATCTTCAATTGATGATAGCCTGAACGCAAGTACATTCTGGCTCCCTGAAGTTGGTCAAATAGGCAATCAATACGTGGCAATGGATACCTGTTCTTCACTGTAACATTGTTCAACTGGCGATAATCAATACACATTCGCATAAAACCATCCTTCTTCTTAACAGACAAGATAGGAGCACCCTAGGGCGACACACTAGGCCGAATGAAGCCCTTATCGAGCAACTCTTGCAACTGTTCCTTAATTCTTTCATCTCTGGTGGGGTCATCCGATAAGGTGGAATAGAAATAGGTTGAGTGCCCGGTAACAAATAAATACCAAAGTCAATATCTCCCTCAAGCGGAACAGACTCGACGGTAGGAGTATCCACACTAACATCTCTCACATATGCCAGATACGCATCATACCCTTTCTCAACCATTCGCCAAGCTTTAAGAAATGAAACAACCCTTCTAGGAATATGATCCAAGGTACCTCTTCACTCTAGCGCGGTAGACCTGGCATAGCCAACGTCACCGTCTTGGAATGATAATCAAGGATAGAGTGATAGGGCGACAATCAGTCCATGCCCAAAATAATATCGAAATCCACTATACTAAGCAATAATAAATCGGCTCTGGTCTAAAAACTACTAAGAACAATCAAACACGACCGATACATACGGTCAACAACAATAGAATCATCCACGGGTGTAGATACATAAATAGGTGAAATCAATGAATCACGAGATACACCCAATTATAAGGCAAAATAAGATGACACATAGGAATAAGTGGAGCCTGGATCAAATAAGATTGATGCATCTCTATGACAGACCTGAACAATACTTGTGATAACAGAATCTGATGCAACTGCCTCTGTCCTAGTAGGAAGGGCATAATATCTGGCTTGGCCTCCCCCTCTAGGGCAACCTCTACCTGTCCGACCTCCACCTTTAGCTGGCTGTGTAGGTGGGTTAGTAGCTGGTGCAGTAACCATAGTCTGAGGACCTGGTGGAGCACGCAGTGCCTAAGAAATCTGTAGCGACGTACCCCTCCTGAATCTGGGGCAATCCTTCACCAAATGACGAGTATCGACATACTCAAAACAATCTCTTGGAGGACGTGGCTGCTGCGACTAGCTCGGGTTTGATCGACTGGACCGACCACTAAAAGCACCCCGTACAGGAGGCACACTAGATAATAGCGGTGCATAATAAGGATCATGGGGCCTAGTAGTGGCCAGAGCACTGCTGGCGATTGGAAGTGCTGCATGAACGGGGCGACCCATATAACCCTGCCTTGACGAGCTGCTGCTGGGGTACGAGTACCACTGTATGTGCCAGATCTCGAGACCTTTTAGCCTCTCTCTCCTCTCTATCTCGAGTTAGCATACCCTCTAACCTCCTGGAAATCCCCACTACCTGGTGATATGCAATATCCACCTCCAACTCTCAGCACATGCTCAATCCGATACTGGGGTTGAGCCCCTCAATAAACTGACGAACCCTCTCTTGACCAGTAGCAACCAAGGCTGGTGCATGCCTAGCCAAATCACTGAATCGAACCGCATACTCTGACACGGTCATAGCACCCTGGTGCAACTGCTCAAACTCTGCGTGCCAAGCAACTCTGTGACTCTGGGGGAACATGTTCCCTCAAGAACATATCTGAGAACCGAGTCCAAGTGAGTGAAGCTACCTCAGCCGGACTATCCAACTCATATGCGTGCCACCACTGATAGGTTGTTCCTCTAAGCTGGAACGCAGTGATAGAAACCCTACTAGTCTCTACAACACCCATAGTACGGAGGATACTGTTGCACTTTTCAAGAATCGGAATGGTCAACCGGGGCCCGTAGCTCTAGGGTATGGTCAACCGGGGCTCGTGGCTCTGGGGGACGGGCGGCGGGAGGAGGAGCAGTCTGTGCTCCTCCTCCAGCCTGAGATGTGGCAGGAGCAAGTGGTATCAATCCTGCTTGAGCCAAGGTGCTGAACATGCTCAAAAACTAGGCTAGTGTCTCCTGGAGGGCTGGTATAGTAACAGGCGTCTCAGGTACCTGCCATCTAACTGGAGCTACTGGTGGCTCCTCTGTAGTAACTCATGGGGATGCTCTGGCTGCACCACGTGGACGTCCTCGGCCTCTACCCCGGCCCCGGCCTCTCGCGACAGTAGCAGGGGGAGCGAGTGTCTGGTCATCTGATCCAGTTATACGTGTCTTCACCATCTGTGAGAGAATAGAAAGATAGAATTTTAGAATCTGAAGTCAAAATCTCGCACGATAAGGAATCAAAGTAGTGAAGCTTTTCCTAACAATTCCATAGCCTCCCGAAGATAAGTACAGATGTCTCCTTACCGACCCGCGAGACTCTACTAAACCTGCTTGTGACTCATAACACCTATGAACCTAGAACTCTGATACCAACTTGTCACGACCCCAATTCACCCTCCGTAGTATGTCTTGATGGTACCTAGTCTCTAAGACTAGGTAAGCCTATGACTTATGCGGAATAATGGAATCTAAATCTGAAACTCAATTCTCAACATGTGAAATAATTAAAAACTGCAATTCCAAAGTAGTTACAACTCCCAAAACCTGATAGAAATAAGTCACAAGCTTCAAGGGAAATACTAAGTGTCTCTATACATCAGAGTCTAAGAGAATCAAGTAAACAACATAGTAAGGTAGAGGGGCACTCCGAGGTTTGCGGACGCAGGCATATGTACCTTAAAGTCTCCGCGTACAGACAAGCTCACTGATACCTAGTCTGGTTGGAAGTACCAGGATTTGCACAAAAAGATGTGCAAAAGCATAGTATGAGTACACCACAGCGGTACCTAGTAAGTGCCAAGCCTAACCTCGGTAGAGTAGTGACGAGGTTAGGTCACGCCCTACTGGAAATAGTAATAGACAGGGTGCACGTGTAATCACCATCTATGAGAGAATAGAAAGATAGAATTTTAGAATCTGAAGTCAAAATCTCGCACGATAAGGAATCAAAGTATTGAAGCTCTTCCTAACAGTTCTATAACCTCCCGAAGATAAGTACAGACGTCTCCGTACCAATCCGCGAGACTCTACTAAACCTGCTTGTGACTAACACCTATAAACCTAGATCTCTGATACCAACTTGTCACGGCCCCAATTCACCCTGGCAGATATACATTAAAGTCTCCACGTGCGGTCTAACTCACTGGTATCTGGTCTGGTGGGAGGAACCTGGAACTGGACAAAAAGATGTGCAGAGTGTAGTATGAGTACACCACACCGGTACCCAGTAAGTGCTAAGCCTAACCTCGGTAGAATAGTGACGAAGTTAAGTCAGGGCCCTACTAGTTTAAAAGAAAAGTAAGGCAGAAGATATAATAATATTTGAAATGACTGAGAATTTAAATCACGAGAAACTTCTAAAAATAACAACTCAGCAATTAGAAGTAAACAACAGGGGCACCCCGAGGTACCGCCTCGTAGTCCCAAATGAAAATATGCAAGACATGGGACATCTCCCAAGGAACCGCCTCGTAGTCCCAAAGTAAATATGCAGTACAGGGGGGATTTCCCGAGTGAACGCCTCGTAGTCTCGAAGTAAATATGCAGAACAGGGGGAATCTCCCGAGTAAATTCCTCGTAGTCCCAAAGTAAATATGCAGTACAGGTGGATCTCCCAAGGAATTGCCTCGTAGTCCCAAAGTAAATATGCAGCAGATAACCGAACCGAAGGAACAACGAATTTACAGCAAGAAATCTTACAGTTAAAGCTTTAATTCAAATCAAGGGAAGCGCGTAATTCAACTAAGCATACTGCACAAATTGCAAGTAAGAGTTAAGGCATGTAGACATGCGATACTAGGCTAAACATAATCACTACATATGCTAAAGCAACTCGCTTAAGGAATTTAAAAGAAGACAACTCGGCAAGAATCAAAATTTTCACAATTAGCCCGTGTACGCACTCGTTATCTCGCGTACACAGCGCTCACATATCACAAATTGTTATAACAGTACCAAATCCTAAAGGGATTTTGCCCCCGCACAAAATTAGACAAGTCACTTACCTCAAATCTCGCCCAATCAATCGATAAGGATGCCTTTCCCTCGATTTTCTGACTCCGAATGGCCCAAATCTAGCTAAAACTAATTACATATTATGAATAAACCTACAAGAAACTAATTTAAATGTTGAAACTACGACTTAAGCAAAGAATCGAAATATCGCCCCAAAAGTCAATCCGGGCCCATGTTTCGAAATCGGGTAAAAGTCAGAAAATATGAATACCCATTCGATATCGAGTTCACCCATACCAAAAGTATCAAAATCTGACACCAAGTCGCCACTCAAATTTTCAAATTAAACTTTTCAAATCCCTAACCTCAAACTCCCAAATTTCACCTTAAATATACACGAACTAGGTGGGAAAATCAATGGGGGAACAAGATTATTGATCAAAAATAAGCACAAGGGACTTACCTCAAGGAATCCCTCGAAAATGCTCTCAAAAATCGCCCTAGACCGAGTTTGCAACGTCCAAAATGAGAGAATCACGAAACCCTTCAGTTTTAAGCACTGCCCAGGCTTTTTGCACCTATGGCCAATTCCACCGCACATGCGGAACCGCTTTTGCGGTAAATTCCTCCGCTTCTACGGCAATCATTTAAGTCCCTCAAGGCCCGCACCTGTGCTTCAAGTTCCACACCTGCGGATGTGCTTCTGCGACTCGTAATCTGCTTCTGCGGGAATAGCCCCTAGTACAATTCCGCCTCTGCGGTCCCAATCCCGCTTCTACGTGTGTGCATCTGCGCAAACACGTCCGCTTCTGTGGCCTTCACACTGCACCTGCAACCACTGACCATCTTCCTCGCCTCTGCATCTGCGATTCCCAACTCGCTTATATGAGACTGTACCTGCGACCAAACCCACCGCGGGTGCGATGACACCAGAACCAGCCCAACACCAAAATCTTTTAAGTCCAAAAAAAATGATCAGTTAACCATCCGAAACTCACCTGAGGCCCCTGGGACCTCAACCAAGCATACCAACAAGTCCTAAAACATCATACGGACTTATTCGAGCCTTTAAATTACATCAAATAATGCTAAAAATACGAATTGCACATCGATTCAAGCCTAATGAACTTTTAAAAACTTCAAACTTCTACATCCGACGCCGAAACCTATCAAATCAAGTCCGATTGACCTCAAATTTTGCACACAAGTCATAATTGATATTACGGACCTATTCCAACTTTCGGAATCGGAATCGGAATCCAATCCCAATATCAAAAAGTCCGCTCCCGGTCAAACTTCCCAAAAATCATCCAATTTTCCAACTTTTGCCAATTGACGCTAAAATGACCTACGGACCTCCAATTCAACATCTAAACACGCTCCTAAGACAAAATTCACCCTACGGAGCTGTTTGAACCGTCGAAACTCCATTCCGGAGTCGACTTCACACAATTCAAACTACGATCGATTTCTACGACTTAAACTTCTATTTTAGGGACTATGTGTCCCATTTCACTCCGAAACCAAGAACAAATCCTCTTGACAAGTTGCGTAACCACAACATAAAATAGAGGAAGCAATAAATAAAGGTTCGGGGCTACTACTCTCAAAACGATCGGCCGCGTTGTTATATTTTTACTTCCATGTATTAACTTCAGAAATCACGTATCTAAACCTCATATTTCTTCATCTTGTCTTCATTTTATTTTTTTCCTCCCCTTCTTTCTCAAACAAAGTTTAACATGTTTATATATGCATATGTAAGACGAGTTCTCCCAGAGATCAAGAAAAAAAGGATGAAATAACTAAATTAAGAAAAGGAAGTTATTTCATGAATTCTAAAATAACAAAAATTAGAAAAAGAAATATTATTTAGGAAGATCCTATCTACAATCCTAATTTACATAATATCCTCTAAAATCAGAATGACTATTTTATCCTTGAGCTTTAGGAAAACTATTTATTAGGTATAGTTCACAATTTAGTTTTATTTCTTTCATCTTCCACTATAGTAGTTGAGTAATATTTTTAATTGTATATTTTTTATTTCACTCCAAAAAAATGCACATCAAATTGTCTACTCGCTGTATCCATTTCCCAAAAGATCCATTGGTTTTGCCGTACTTCATTCTACAACATATCACAAGTACTTTTTGAATTTTTTTCCATTTTTTCTCTTTATTAAGATATTTGTTTCTGTCACGACCCCAATTCACTCTCTGTAGGATGTCGTAATGGTACCTAATTTCTAAGACTAGGTAAGCCTATAAATTATACGGAGTAACAGAATCTAATCTGAAACTCAAATCTCAACATGTGAAATAATTAAAAATTACAATTCAGAGTAGTTACAACTCCAAAACCTGGTAGAAATAAGTCAAAAGCTTCTAAGGAAAATACTAAGTGTCTCTATACATCAGAGTCTAAGAGAATCAAGAAAACAACATAATAAGGATAGAGGGGGACTCCGAGGTTTGAGGACGCTGGCAGATGTACCTCCTGGTCTGACTGGAAGTACCAGGATCTGCACAAAAAGATGTGCAGAAGCATAGTATGAGTACACCACAGCGGCACCCAGTAAGTGCCAAGCCTAACGTCGGTAGAGTAGTGACGAGGTCAGGTCATGCCCTACTAGAAATAATAAAAGACAGCGTGAAAGTTTAATCAATATAATAATAATAATAATAATGACAATGGGAATAATTCAAGTAAGTAGTATGTCACAATTCAACTACACAGAATAAGGGCAAATAATACCTCAGGGAAGGAAAACAGGAATTTATAAATTTAAAGAAAAACACAAATAACCAAAAGCAAGTGCAGCCATGAGAAATATCAACAAGAGCACTCCCGAGGTACCGCCTCGTAGTCCCAATCATAAATAAATTCACAATATCTCATTTTATTACCGCGGGCGCCTTCACATTTAATTTTAAAGAAAATATTTTTTCCGAAATAGTCCGCCTTTTAGCCACCCTTATCACACCGCATGACTTATAGTAGTTCCCCTACTAGCCACTCGTATCAGTCCACCCTTATCTCACCGCATGCGTTTCAACACTCAGACCTTATACCACCGCATGCGTATCAATATCACAATATATCACAATTTATACCTCAAGTGCCCAAATATTTCATCTTGCCAAAGTAAATCAACAACAACATTATTTTCGACAATAAGGAGTTCACAGCTCAATTACAATGTATACGAAAATCTCATCAAAAATATTTGGAAGTGAATAACCCAACAAAATAATATTTCACAAATTTAACACTTTGCCTTAATACCAAATTTTGAGTGTTAAATACTTCATATAAATAATAATTCAATTAAGACATTCATCTTTCAAATGAGCACAGAATAAAAGAAATAAAGCTTCAACTAAACAGGTAAGCAATTAGTAAGAAAAAGGTAAGGCAAATTTAAAATATAAAAATAGACCAATGATGATGAGTATAGCATGATATAATAATTTAATTAATATGAGACAGTGATTTACACAATTTAAAACCAGAATTTTTCATATTTAGTCCGTGCACACACTCATCACCTCGCGTACACGACTTTCAACACCTCACAATTATCATATCAATATCAATCCGAAGGAAAATTTTCCCACACAAGGTTAAACAAGTTACTTACCTTGAACCGTGTAATTCTTTAGTCCACTATGCCTTTGGCTTGCGAGTTGGCCTCTAAAAGCCTCGTATCTAGTCACAATTAATTCGATTTAATTAATGTAAATTATTGGAATTAATTCCATATGAAAATACTAATTTTCCAACAAAATCCGAAATTTAACTCAAAAATCGTCCGTGGGGCCCAAGTCTCGGAACCCGAAAAAAATTACAAAATATGAACGTCCATTCAACCACGAGTCCAACCATACAAATTTTACTAAATTTCGACTTCAACTCGACCCTCAAATCTTCAAATTTCACTAAGAGGGTTTTCAAAGCTTTCCAATTTAAATCACTGATTAAATGCTAAAAGTAACCATAGATTTGGGTAATTTGACCAAAATTGAGTTAAGAACACTTATCCCCTTATTTTTTCTTGAAAATCTCTCTAAAATCGCCTCTTCCCGAGCTCCAATTCGTCAAAAATCCCATTTTCGGAACTTAAACTCTTTGTCCAGTAGTTTCTTCTTCGCGAACCCTTGCCTCACGTCGCGAAACACAAAAATGTGCTGTCCAAAATTTTCTCTTCGCGAACCCAATGGCCACTACCTACAGGCCTTCATGAACGTAACCATATTATTATTTTCGTCATTATGGCCTGACTTAGCGTTAACGTTCAAGTGAGCAGACTGAGAGTTTGACATTTTTAGGCTGTCCTGGAATTAAGATTTCAAAGAATAAGCGTAAAATAGGGTGTGTTATGGAGATTCGTATCAAATCACCTCTATTATCCTTAGCTCCACGGTGAACACCAAACTGTTTACCCCAAAAATGAGTAACAATTAAATTTGTATATGGTTTAAAGGATACGTGGTTTAATTCAATACAAATAATTAAGAATAACATATAGATAAATTAAAGACAAAATAAACGATCAAACCAATTGCAATATAATGACCAAGCCTGATCTTAGATTGAACAGTGGAACTCATCCTCGATTGGACCCTTGGTACAAGCTCGGTCGTGAATGGAGAAAAGAACAAATAAGTAATGCCTTGAACAGTAGCTAGAAGACAAAAGTAAACTTTTGTTACTTTGAATTGCGTGTTACAATGTGCCAGACTAAAGAAAAAAAAATTCTTTATATAGTAGGAGAATTTCAGTCCTAGTATAAGTCTAAAAAAGGTAAATAGATCTTTATTGATAATGAATGGGATTCTCCCCGTAAAATAAGATTGAGGGCGAATATTACGGCCCCCCCATCTGTCATGCATAACCATTCACTGTATCTCCCGAGGTCCAGAAGTTATGCTCGGTCTGGGGTACGTCGCTTTACCGTGTCTGATTTTAGATACATCATTCATTTCTCTCGGGTCTCGATATGAAAGGTTTCTGGCCTCGATTATAATTACGTCGATCCGTGCTTCTCCTTTGTTCTCTCATCGGAGAATCGAAAAAAACATTGTCCTCAATTTTACCCATGCACAATTTAGTTTCTCCCTTAACAAAATTAAACAGCATTATTTTGTCGAAGAAAAGTTTATAACGTACAAATGTTAACCAATATAAGTTTATAATGTGAAGTAAGGTATCGACCTAACATCTTTAAGCATAAAATTGAAGAAACAACTTCCTAGTTGGATAAATTTGTCATATTTAGGATTTCTTTTAGTTTTTGCTTGAGTCAAACCTTAAAAAAGATTACGACATCTGTCTACCAAAGGATCCAACATATGGTGGGTGTTGACTTTGTCCACTCTCTGGTTGTTCGACAACAGTTGAGCACAATAATTAAGCGTAGGGATGGCATAGAAACGGAGAAACCGAAAGATTGGATCGAACCAAATAAATTCGATTCTTCGGTTCCTGTTTTTTTGGCTTTCGGTATGGTTTTGATATTAGAATATCAATATTTCGGTAGAATATCAAAACCGAAATACCGAACATTTTCTAAAATGGTTGAATCTCCTGTTTACTGAAATCTACTGCATAACTTCAATTCTATTACAGCTGGTGCTTTAGCAATTAGCTGATATGCTATTTGAAGCTGCTGCTTTAACAATTATAGCTGCTGAAGTCTTTAGTAATTATAGCGATTTATTGAAGTCAGCTTTAGCAATTATAACCTTCTTTAGAAATTATAGCAATTCAATTGAAGTCTTTAGAAATTATCATTACAGATTCATATAGCTGCTGCTTTAGCAATTAGCAGTGACCAGTGATCACGGTCGACTACAGTCTACGGCTGCTGCTTTAGGAATTACCAACGTACCAAACCAAAGTTCTTACATAACCAAAGTATCGAAGACTCATGCCTAGTTAAGGGTCTAGAGTTTAACTTGTTTGGCCAAGTTTCGAGGAAACTAAACGTGTTATTTTTTATAAAAAGGTACTAATTTCAAAATTTTGAGGTGTTTCTCTAAACTTGTAGAAAAAAAAAGTGTTTTTGCTAAAAAAAAAAAGTATTTTTTTTCTTAAAAGCACTTTTGGAACCTTGGCCAAGCACAAATTGTTGTTCTACTTGTGTATGGCAAAATCGGATTTCCTCATGAAAGGACAAATCGAGATCGAACCTCGGCACCGACCATCCAGCCAGCAATCGAGATCACGTATATGACGCCAAGGTCGGAACTATATGATCGATACCAGGATCGATATCCGACGCCAAGGTCGGAACTATATGATCGATACCAGGATTGATATCCGACGTCGAGGTCGGAACCATGATTGATACCGGGCTCGATATTGCAGTCGAGGGGTCACGTCGAGCCTCACTTTTGTGACGGCCGATATGCCCGTTGTTTCAACTGTCGGCTCATCCTCAAAAGTCAGGAACACTGTTCAAGCTGTACCAAACGTGCAGGACCCTCACCAAACCTGCAGTACTTTTACCAAACCTGCAGTACTTTCACCAAACGTGCATGGACTTCACCAAATATGCAAGGACACTGTGATGATTATAAAAGACACTTTATGGGCAAAAGGGCCTTGATTTTTTCCATATATATACTAGGCTTATCAATGTAAAGGAAGGCGGAACATTTTGAGAGAAAAAGCAATATACTGATTTTCAAGTTTTCTGATTGTGTTTCATATTCCAAGTGCCATATTCTTTCGATTTTTACGTTCATATACTTAATATCAATTTTGTTACTTATCTATTAGTTCCCACGCATAAATTCAATTGTTTTACTTCCGATTTTCGGGGTAAACACTTCTATTGAAAAAATATATTTTTTAAATTAATTGACCAAACACAAACTGTTACTCTCCAAAAGTATTTTTTTTTTCTGAAAACGCTTCAGACATGGCAGCTAAACTGTAATAATCCGATATCTTAAGAGCGAACTTTTAAGTTATTTTGTTAGTTATAATTTATTTAATTTTCACAGGTATTAATATGCATGTACATATATTTTTTTTTTAAAATGAGATTATCATTTACATAGGTATAAAGTGCCTAGAACTAATAATTTATTAATGGTCCAATTAATGATGGCTAGTCAAATGACAATTTAATAATTATATAATAATAGAGTGAGCTAAACCTAGAAGGGAGTAACTTAAAGTATGAGTAAGTGAACAATTAACTTTAGATTGTATGGATTATCCTTTTATTTAGGAATTATTTATTTAATATTTGTTTGGTCTTTTATTTAATTGATTGGTCAGCTCCTAGTTATTAGAAAGTGGACGAATGATTTTAGTTGACATAGTAGAGTCTGTTAGGAGTGCTAGTTAATGTTTGTTTAGTCGTGGGTTTGTGGGTTTCATGCGCAGTCATGAAGTCTCTTTAAAGGCCTATATAATGGCTTCTTCTGTTGCAAATAAGGGTGTGAGTTTGCAGTATTAAAAATAACATCTTGTCCATTTTCTTATTTTCTCTATTCTATCAGTGGTATCAGAGCAAGGTTAGATCTAGAAAAGAAACTCTGTGAGAAAGAGAGAATTTACCCAAAAACAAAAAAAATTGTACTTCATCTATGGTTTTAGAGAGAAATTTTGTGCTGCAGCTATTCCCCATTTTAATGGCCATTATGACCATTGAAGTATGCTGATCAAGAATTTATTACATTCAAAAGAGTATTGGCCAATTATTGAAGACGGCATTAAAGCGCCAGCAGTAGGCGAAACATTGACGGATGCTCAAAAGACTGAGTTCGAAGCAAGAAAGCTGAAAGATTTAAAGGCAAAAAATTATCTCTTTCAGACAATTGAGTGTCCCATCTTGGAAACCATTCATTGCAAAGAAACTTCCAAGGATATATGAAATTCCATGAAGAAAATTTATCAAGGCTCTACAAGAGTGAAAGGAGCACAGCTTCAAGCCTTGAGGAGGGACTTCGAAACCTTGTAGATGAAGGGAGGAGAATCTGTCACCAACTACTATTTTAGAACCATGGAGATATGCAACAAGATGTGATTCCATGGTGAGAACATGGATCATAATAGTGAAAAAGATATTGTGCTCTCTGATGCCAAAGTATGATTATGTTGTTTGCTCCATTGAGGAGTCAAAAGACATAGATGCACTATCGCTTGACGAATTGCAGAGCTCCTTATTAGTGCATGAGCAGAAGATGAACCGGAATTAAACTTCCGATGAACAGGCTTTAAAGGCTTCTATTTTTATTTCTTCTTCCAGTTCTAGAGGAAGGGGTAGAGGTAGAGGTCAAGGCAGAGGAAGAGGAGATCGTGGAGGTAGAGACTCCAGCAGGAATTTCGAAGCAAATAATGACCAGTCTCAAGGCACAGACAGGGGCCGAGATAATGAAAAATCCAAGGTAGATTTTTTATAGATGTCATAAATTTGATCATTTTGTATCTGAATGTTATACTATGCTGCCTAATGACAAAGAAAATGAAGAGAAGTCCAATTACGCGGAGAATAAGGAAGGGGAGACCTTGTTGATGGCAATTCAAATAGAGAAGGAACCAAAACAAGATTTTTGGTATTTAGACACAGGCTGCACTAATTACATGACTGGAAGTAAGTCTTGCTTTTCTTCCTTAAATGAAGGCTTTCGTTCTAAAGTTAGTTTTGGTGATTGTTCTACTGTGAATGCAACAGGAAAAGGTGACATCAAGATTAAAATCAAAAATGATTTTGTGGAAACAATCTCTAATGTGTTATATATTCATGACTTGAAAAGCAACTTACTGAGTGTTGGTCAGTTGTAAGAGAAAGGTTATGTCATCACTATTAAGAAGGGTAAGTGTGAAATTTATGACCCTGTGAGAGGAGCTATTGTAATAATTCAGATGAGTTCCAACAAATTATTTCCTATAAATATTGATAGTATTCAATCGTGTGTGATGACGAAAGTGAAGGATCCCTCGTGGCAGAAGAACATGGTCACAGGTCTTCCTCAAATTACTGTTCCTTCTCAAATTTGTGAAGAATGTGTTATTGGCAAACAACACCGATCTCAGTTCCCAAAAGGCAAATCATAGCGAGTAAAGCATGTTTGGAGTTGGTTCACTCTGACATTTGTGGGCCAATAAGACCAATCTCTAATGGAGTCAAAAGGTATTTATTACCTTTATTGACGATTATTTCCGAAAGACCTGGATATACTTTTTGCAAGAAAAATCATAAGTTTTTAATGTATTTAGAAGCTTCAAAGCTCATGTGGAGAATGAGACAGGAAGGACAATTAAGAGCCTCCGAACGGATCGTGGAGGCGAATATTGCTCTAAGGCATTTAAAGAATTTTGTGGGACTCATGGAATTTGAAGAATTTTGTGGGACTCATGGTATATCGGAGAGGAAGAATAGAATCATTCTCAACATGGTTCGAAGCTTGCTGGCTCGAGGAAGATTTCCAACGGCATTTTGGGCAGAAGTAGTAAATTTGAGCACTCATGTTTTGAATAGAAGTCCAACATTTCCTGTTAAAAATATGACTCTGGAGGAAGCTTGGACTGGAAGGAAACCGGCTATAGACCATTTCAGAATTTTTGGGTGCATTGCTTATGCACATGTCCCTGATGCAAAACAAAAGAAACTTGATGATAGAGGCGAAAAATGTATTTTTCTTGGTATCAGCGAAGCATCCAAGGCATACAAGTTGTTCAATCCTTTGACAAAGAAGGTTGTGACCAGCAGAGATGTTATTTTTGATGAAGAAAACACTTGAAATTAGAATATGCATCATTCTACTCTAATCTTCATTGATAATAAGGTCGAAGAAGCAGCTGCAATATCCCAAAATTCTAAAAGTTCTACTCCATCAACTGTTGAAATTTTACCATCAGCTTTGGAAGAAACTGATGCCCCGGATGAGTCTCTTCGTCGTGCTCGCAAAAGGCATGCTTGGATGATGGATTATGAGGTAACCAATATTAATATCGATGAGGAGACAATTGCTCATTTTGCATTGTTTGCAGATTGTGACCCAATAACTTTTAAAAGTGTTGTTCAGAAGCAAAAGGGAAGGAGGCAATGGATGTTGAGATTTCAGCAATTGCAAAAAATGATACTTTGGAAATTACTGATTTTCCAAAAGGGCAAAAGTCAAATGGAATCAAATGGGTTTATAAAACCAAACTCAATGAGAATGGTGAAGTTGACAAGTGCAAGGCGCGCTTGGTGGATAAAGGATATAAGCAAGAGTATGGTGTAGACTACAAGGAGGTCTTTGCTCCAGTAGTTAGACTTGATACCATTAGGTTGGTGGTAGCATTGGCAGCCCAAAATAATTGGCTGATTTATCAACTAAACGTGAAATCGGCCTTCTTACATGGAGAATTGCAAGAGCAGGTATATATAGATCAACCCTCTGGTTATGTAAAGCATGGTAGTGAACATAAGGTTTATAGATTGAAAAAGCATTATATGGGCTAAAACAAGCTCCACGAGCTTGGTATAGTCACACTGATGCTTATTTCAGTATGGCGGGTTTCAAAAAATGCTCATATGAGCATACTCTTTATACAAAAATTGAAGATAGAAAGCTTGTCTTTGTATGCTTATATGTAGATGACTTGATCTATACTGGAAATGATAATGTGTTGCTTTAAAATCTTCAGCAGTTGATGATGACTGAATTTGATATGTCGGATCTTGGGTTGATGCATTATTTCTAGGCATTGAAGTGAAGCAATCTTCTACTGGAATTTTTATCTCATAAAAGAAATGTCCAAGAAATTTTGATGAGGATTGAAATGCTAAAGTGCACTTCTGTCACCACACCAGCAGAGACTGGGCTAAAGTTGGAGAAAGATCCTACAGGGAAGAAAATTAACAACACCTTCTACAAGCAAATTATGGGGAGTTTGATGTATTTAACAGCCACTAGACCTGATATAATATACTATATAAGTCTTATAAGCAGATACATGAAAAATCCTAAAGAGATTCACTTGTTGGCTGCTAAAAGAATTCTCGAGTATTTGCAAGGAACTATTGATTTTGGCATTCTATACAAGAAAGAAAGTCAGATTTAATCGGCTTTACAGATAGTGATTTTGCTGGAGATAAAGATGATAACAAAAGCAAATTAGGTTATGTCTTTATGTTTGGATCAAGTGTTATTTCATGGTGTTCCAAAAAGCAACAAATTGCTACTTTGTCAACCACAGAAGCGAAGTTTGTGGCTGCAACTGTGTGTGCTACTCAAGCAATTTGGTTAAAGAACATTCTTGCTAAACTTCGTCTTCTTCTGCAGAAACAAACTCCAATTTATTGTGACAATGGTTCAGGGATTAAGCTTTCTAAAAATCCAACTTTACACGGAAGGAGCAAACACATTGATGTGAAATTTCACTTCCTGGGAGATCTCACGAAGGAGAAAATCATTAATGTTGTCTACTGCAGAAGTGAAGACCAAGTTGCTGATATTTTAACCAAGCCTCTCAATTATGCAACATTTGTGAATCTGAGAAAGCTACTGGGAGTTTGCACTTTGAGGGAGACTGCAACTGGTGAAGGAAATTAAACTAAAAGTCTGTAACTTATCAGTTGGAAGGCATTGTTGGGATTATCCTTTTATTTAGGAATTATCTGTTTAATGTTTTTCTGTTCTTTTACTTAGTTGAATAGGTTAGCTCCTAGTTATTAGGAAGTGGACGAGTGGTTTTAGTTGACATAGTGGAGTCTGTTAGGAGTCCTAGTTAATGTTTGTTTAGTCGTGGGTTTGTGAATTTCATTCGCAGTCATGAAGTCTCTGTAAAGGCCTATATAATATCTTCTTCTGCTGCAAATAAAGGTGTGAGTTTGTAGTATTTAAAATTCCATCTTCTCCATTTTCTTATCTGCTCTATTATATCATAGATTGTATACGGGTAAAACCGGACCCATAAGCCGGCCCGATTCATGATAAAATAAATCGAGTAAGGGACTCGATGACGAGGAGCCAGAACCGAGGTAAGGGACTTATTGAAGCAGGCACCGGGGGCACGACTCTGCCCTCGAGTATATCGAGGTCATAACCCCTGATCGGTCCAAAACCCAAAAGACTTCGGAGAGCATTATTGGGCAATCGAACACAATTAACGGAAGGCCGTAATATCCGTGACCAATTGGGTATCATGGTGCGGATCTCGGCACGTATCGACGAAAATTTGGTAATTAGTTAAACAGGAGATTTTTACCTTTTATGGAATTGTACCTAGAGTGGATTCCCCTACTATATAAAGGGGGTTTGATTATTCATTGAACACATTGTAACACACATCCCAAAGCAATATACTATTATTTTCACTATTATTCATAGCTCTTATTCTTGTTCATCATTGCTAGCCATTGTGAATCCGGATCGAGGGTGGATATTTCATCAAAGCTGGAATTATCCTCCTCACGTGGTTTAAATTTACTATATCTTTATTTGTTTAATCTCATGCAATTTATCGTTTGTATCGAATTAATCCACGTATCCTTAAAATCACTTATAAATTTAATTGTTATCCTTTTTTTAGGGTAAACAGTTTGGCGTCCACCGTGGGACTAAGGATAATAATGGCAATTTTATACAAATCTCCATAAGAGTGTCTTTAATTTCAGGTCAAAGTTCAAAATGTCGAACTCCCAATCTACCCCTCTAAACGCGGATGCTGGGTCCAGTCATCATGGCGAGAACAAAGATATGGTACCCAGTAACGAGGTGCCCCCTGTCAATCCCAACGGAGTTCTGACCGCGGACTCAATCTATGCTAACTCACATGTGGCCATCAATGCGAATTTGCATACCAATCCTGAGAACAGCATCCTCGGGGAAGTTCGATCCGTAACGCAAAATACGCACAACGGTGAAGGAGATGTGATCAAATTGCGAGTGATCTTCGAAATGCTACAGGCTCAAAAGGCAGCGATAGCCCAGCTGCAGAACCAAAACCGCACCCCCAGCAGGGTTGAGCGCGAGCCGCCCCGGGAGATCGCTGGCAGAAACGAACCAGTCACGGAGAGGCCGAGTGATGCCGAACCCGGGACTAACCCTGAGATCTTAAAAATGCTTGAGGAACTAACAAAACAGGTAGAATCGGGAGAAAAAAAAATCTAAGCCAATGACAAAAAGATGGAAACCTACAATTCCAGGGTCGACCAAATTTCAGGGTCACCACCGACATTGAAGGGTCTGGATTCCAAGAAGTTTGTTCAAAAACCTTTTCCTCCGAACGCAGCTCCGAAGCCAATCTTGAAGAAGTTCCGCATGCCCGAGATTCCTAAGTACAACGGAACAACCAACCCAAATGAGCATGTGACCTCCTACATGTGTGCCATCAAAAGGAACAACTTAGAGGATGACGAGATTGAGTCCGTCCTGCTGAAACAATTCAGAGAAACTTTGTCGAACGGAGCTATGATATGGTATCACAACTTACCCCATAATTCTATTGACTCGTTTGCGATGCTTGCAGACTCCTTTGTGAAAGAACATGTCGGGGCCATCAAGGACGAGACTAGGAAGTCAGATCTTTTCAAAGTGAAACAGAGAGATAATGAGATGCTTAAGGGATTCGGGTCCCGGTTTCAAATGGAACGAATGGACCTGCCTCCGGTCGCAGACGATTGGGCCGTTCAGGCCTTCACCCAAGGACTCAATACTCAAAGCTCATTGGCTTCACAGGAATTGAAGCAAAATCTGGTAGAATATCTAGCTGTAACTTGGGCCAACGTACATACCGTTATCAATCAAAAATTAGGGTCGAAGATGATCAGCTTTGGGCCCCTTCCAGGCCTGTTTATCTCGTCAGAACTATCGACAGACCCAAGAGAAACACTGATCGTGAACTGAGAACAAATAGGGATCAGTATCAACCATACAATAGGGACCGAAGAGGTAATGAGTCTGGACGAAACCCTGTGAGACGTGAAAGGAGAAGCGATCGAGGTGAAAATAACCGGGGACTCATGAGCAAAAGCGGTTTTGACAGGCCCATTAGGCCTAAGGAAGCACCAAAGTTATTGGAGTACAACTTCAACGTCGATGCTGCTGCCATCGTATCTGCAACTGGATACATCAAAGACACCAAGTGGCCTCGACCTCTACAGTTCGATCCATCCCAAAGGGATCCCAACCTAATGTGTAAGTATCACGGCACTCACAGCCACAAAACGGAATATTGCCGACAATTGAGAGAGGAAGTAGCTCAGTTATTCAACAACGGACATCTCCGAGACTTCCTGAGCGATCGAGCCAAAAATCATTTCAGGAATAGGGGCTCTGCTCTAATAAGCAGATTATGCAGGAGGAACCTGAGCACATCATTAACATGATCATCAGTGGGGTCGACATCCCCCAGGGGCCAATGTTAAAGCGCAACAAAGTGTCCATCACTAGAGAAAAATGGACTCAAGATTACGTGCCAAAAGGAACCTTATCTTTAAACGACGAGGATGTTGAAGGCATCGTACATCCACACAACGATGCACTGGTAATATCTGTACTCATAAATAGATCTTGAGTTAAGCGTGTGTTAATTGATCCAGGTTGCTCGACCAATATCATCATATCGAGAGTCGTAGAGCAGTTGGGTCTACAAGACCAAATTGTGCTTGCAGTACAAGTTCTAAATGGATTCAACATAGCATGTGAGACCACTAAAGGGGATATAACACCACCGGTGAACACCACCGGAACCATTCAGCAATAAAGTTCTACATGATCGAAGGAGATTTGAGATACATTGCTCTGTTTGGGAGGCCGTGGATTCATAACATGAGAGCAGTGCCCTCGACATTGCACCAGGTGTCGAAATTCCCAACACCAAAAGCGATTAAAATAATTTACGAAGAACAACTGGCCGTAAAGGAGATGTGCGCGATCGACGAGGTGGTCCCGATATCCGCACATTCTACACCAAAGGATCCGAGTTCGGTCGCCAAGGAAGGGACCAAATAGCAATTACCGACACCGGCCCCGAACGAACCGGTGAAGTAGGGGACGTATGAGGACGACGACTCCGGAGTTCCCAGATCCTTCATAGTCCCCGATGATTCTGACGCCACCAAATGAACAATCAACGAACTGGAGCAAGTCATATTGATCGAGCACCTGCTCGATCATAAGGTATACCTGGGCACGGGGTTAAATCCTGAGCTTAGGAAAAAACTCATTAAATTCCTTATGGCTAACATAGATTGTTTCGCTTAGTCCCACCTCGACATGACAGGGATCCCGTCGGAGATAACTACCCATAAGCTGAGACTTGATCCAAAGTTCCACCCGGTCAAACAGAAAAGGAGGCCTCAGTCCAAAGTCAAGCATGTATTCATAAAGACGAGGTACCTATGGGTTCGAGTGGTATTTCACCCCTAACCACAACTCATCCGCTGATTCTTCAACATCAGTCGGTTCGGACCTCCACTTAGTTTCACCCAAGCTTCATCCTGGTCATGGATAGATCACCCAGGTTCGGTCCATAAACAGTGACAATTGCCCTATGAAGACTCGCTTTCGCTACGGCTCCGGTGGGTTCCCTTAACCAAGCCACTGCCTATGAGTCACCCACTCATTCTTCAACAGGCACGCGGTCAGGGCCCTGGCTCCTCCCACTGGTTGGAAGCTTACGGTTTCATGTTCTATTTCACTCCCCGAACTCCTTAAATAGGGTTCATCCGGAAGGGTAAATACCCTGGTTGGTTAGCAAACGTAGTGGTAGTCCCTAAAAGAGGGAATAAATTAAGAATATGTGTAGACTACAAAGATTTGAATAAGGCATCGACGCGACAGCCGGCCACGAGATCCTCAGCTTTTCGATGCCTATTCTGGGTACAACTAAATTTGGATGGACCCGGGCGACCAGAAAAAAATGTCCTTCATCACTAAGTGTGGCACCCACTACTATAACATAATGCCATTCGTACTAAAAACGTCGGTGCCATTTACCAACGCCTAGTAAACTGAATGTTCGAAGAACAAATAGGAAAATCAACGGAGGTTTATATTGACAATATGTTAATTAAGTCTCTACGAGCAGAGGAACATTTGAAACATTTGCAAAAAACCTTCAACATATTAAAGAAATACAATATGAAGCTGCACCCGGAGAAATGCGCATTTGGAGTCGGGTCCGAGAAATTTCTCGGATTCATGGTGCCTAATCAGGGAATCGAGATCAATCCCGATAAAATCAAGGCCATAGAGGACATTACCGTGGTGGACAATGTCAAGGCCGTTCAAAGGCTAACCGGGCACATAGCCGCATTGGGCCGATTCATTTCAAGGTCCTCCGACAAGAGCCATTGGAAGAACTCAAGCGGTACCTTTCGAGCCCGCTTTTGCTTCATACTTCAAAGGCAGGTGAACAGTTGTACCTATACTTAGCGGTATTCGAGACAGCGGTAATTGGAGTCCTAGTCCAGGAAGAAGAAGGTATGACATTTCCTATTTACTATGTTAGCAGGACTCTAGGCGAGGCCAAAACTAGGTATCCTCACCTAAAAAATTGGAGCTCGCTTTGCTAAGCGCCTCTTGGTAGTTAAAATCGTATTAAAGCGAGCACCTCTTGGAAGTTAAAATTGTATTTTCAATGCAATCCCATATATCGTGACTACTTACCCATTTAGGAACATAATGCACAAGCCCAAACTCTCGGGACGATTGGCCAAATGGGCCGTGAAAATCAGCGGGTACGATATCAAATATCGTTCCCGAACCGCCATCAAATCTCAAATTTTGGCAGACTTCGTGGCCGACTTCACTCCAGCCCAAATACCTAAGGTCGAGAAGGAGTTCTTGTTGAACTCGGGGACCTCCTTCGAAATTTGGACCCTCTTTACGAATGGTGCCTCAAATGCAAAGGGGTCCGAACTTGGCATCGTATTGAAGCCACTGACTGGTAGTGTAGTTAGGCAATCAATTAGGATTGTAAAATTAACTAACAACGAGGCCGAGTGAGGCCATGATTGCAGGTCTCGAACTGGCTAAAAGCTTGGGGGCCGAAATGATTGAAGCTAAATGTGATTCCCTCCTTGTGGTGAACCAAGTCAATGGAACATTCGAAGTCAAAGAGGAGCGAATACAAAGGTATCTGGATAAACTACAGGTGACGTTACATCAGTTCAAGAAATGGACTTTGCAACATGTACCTCGAGATCAAAACAGCGAAGCCGATGCTCTAGCCAACCTAGGATCGTCGATTGATGACGATGAATTCAACTCAGGAATGGTCGTACAACTCATGAAATCAGTAGTGGAAGAAAGCCACGCGAAGATAAACTCGACAAGCTTAACCTGGAATTGGAGAAAAAAGTATATAGATTACCTGAAGACCGGAAAACTGCCCTCGGATCCTAAAGAATCGAGAGCTCTGCACACAAAGGCGGCCAGATTCAACTTGTCTGAAGACAACAGCCTATTCAGGAGAACGTTCGATGGCCCAATCGTCATATGTCTGGGATCAGGAGATACCGAGTATGTTTTGAGGGAAGTTCACGAAGGCACCTGCGGGAATAATTTGGGTGCCGAATCGTTGGTTTGTAAGATAATCAGAGCGGGATACTACTAGATCGACATGGAAAAAGACGCAAAGGAGCTCATGCGAAAATGTGACGGATGTCAGAGACATGCACTGATGATTCATCAGCCCGGGGAGTTGCTATATTTGGTCTTGTCACCCTGGCCATTCATGAAATGGGGAATGGACATCGTTGGCCCCCTTCCATGGTCACCCGGTAAGGCTCAATTCGTATTATTTATGACTGACTATTTTTCTAAATAGGTGGAAGCCCAGGCATTTGAGAAAGTCAGGGAGAAAGAAGTTATTGATTTCATTTGGGACCACATAATATGTCAGTTTGGAATGCTAGCCGAGATCGTGTGCGATAATAGGAAGCAGTTTATCGGCAGTAAGGTGAGTAAATATTTCGAGGATCATAAGATCAAACGGATCCTATCAACACCCTATCACCCTAGTGGGAACGGGCAGGCGGATTCTACGAACAAAACCATACTCCAAAATCTTAAGAAGAGTTTGACCGATGCCAAAGGAAAATTGAAGGAAATTTTACTCGAAGTCCTGTGGGCATATCGAACGACCTCAAAGTCTAGTATCGGGGCCACCCCATTCTCGTTCATCTACGGTGCCGAAGCGCTAATAGCGGTCGAAGTAGGAGAATCGAGTCTCCGGTTTCCGATACGCGACCGAAGGGTCAAACAACGAGGCCATGAACATGAGCCTAGAACTGCTAGACGAGAGGCGCGAGGCCGCCCCTTCCGGCTGGCAGCCCAAAAACAACGGGTCAAAAAGTATAATAATCAGAGATCCAACCTCCGACACTTCAATATCGGGGACTTGGTATTAAGAAAAGTGACACTAAACACCTGGAACCCAAATGGAGGCAAGCTCGGACCGAATTGGGAAGGTCCATATCGAATTATCGAGATCACCGAAAAAGGATCATACAAACTTCAAGCAGGGAATGGTGAGCGACTACCGAACAACTGGAACGTGACCCACTTACAACGGTACTACTGCTAAGGTACGACCCCGTTCATTCTTTTCTTTACCTATATTACAAATTGAACAAAACATTTGCAGGCAACAGCCAAAGAATGATGCAGTTATTAGGCTTGAAAGCACGCAATGCACTCTTTTTTGCTTGAACCGATTTTGTCCCAAATGGGTTTTTCAAGGTTTTTAACAAGGCAACAGTAGATCGTACTAACTTAGACTTGAAGACTAGCTATGAACCGGAGTAAAGGATCACATCAATAGTATCTGAGCCCTCTCTATGATCGGCCTCGAATACTGGGGACATCTCCCTTGATAATTATTTTAGCAAGGAAGGAAACTTTGTGCCCGAACCGTCTGGGCTTGGTGGATAGGATTTATTGTAAGGGCCAAACGGTCAAATGAACTGCACTCACATAGACCACTTAATCCATAACACGAAGCTTGTACACATTTGCCATCTTGTATGTTGCACACAGAAATGAAAGAAAGTTTCTACCTCGCAGATACATATTTTGTCTCTCAAAAACTACTATATTTTGTTCCTTAACGACATCGAGCCCAAGGGCCACCTCTATCCGGATCCAAGAGATCACCCCACTCAGGGATTGTCGTCCAAGGCAAACTCGGACGGCTCGGTCTATCAAAGCCGAGGGGCACAAAAACTTATTAGGCAGTGCCCAAATTTTAAAGGCTACGGCCACCCCCATTCGGGGACTTCCGTCTTGGGCAAGCCCGGATGGCTTGGGTATCGAAGCCCAGGGTAATAAGCCTATTGGGCAATACCGGAACTTAAAAGGCTACAGCCATCCTAGAAACGGCTCGGAGACGTCTGAATTCCGTGATAAAAACATAAGGTTCAAAATTTTCAAACCGGTTCAAAGGCTACCTTCGGCAAAATTATAATCTAAAAACTTCTAAGTAAGCACTTTGGGGAAAGCTTCCAGTCATACCAAGCCCCCACGAGTTCTAAAAAAACTTGTATCGATAATAAGCCTTGTTCGAACCTCCGAACAAGACCTTATTACTACGTGCCAAGGCATTTGAAATCTTTGCAATCATAAAGAAAAAAACTAAAGAAACAAACTTGAAATTGTCGAAGGGAAAAAAGGAAGAGCATATATATATATATATATATATATATATATATTTACAAAGGCCAAACGACCTCAACAAAAAATACAAAAATACAAAAACGAAGAAACATCAACAAGGCACCTAAGCCCGACCTTCGCCGCCCGCCTCATCACCGGGGCCATCAGGGTCTTCTCCGCCCTCAGATCCGCCGGAACCCTCAAAGCCCTCGTCATCCTCGGGGTATGCCAACTTCTTGGCCTCGGTCTCGAGCCTCTTAGCGTTTTCGATCTCGGCCGATAGGTCGAAACCCCGGGCATGAACTTCTTCGAGAGCCTTCCTTCGGGACTGCCACTTCACGTATTCAACAATGACTTTCAGGCGGTCCTAGGCTGCCTCAGAGCTAGCTTTGTACTGGACCACCATCTCTTCAGCGTCGGTCCTGGTTATTTCCGCCACTAACTTGGTTGCCTTAAGCTCCTTGGTAAGGGTATCCCGTTCGGCAGCGGCCAAGCCCAGTTGAGACTGGAGGTCTTCAACTTTTTGGGACTGAGCCTCAAATTTCTCCCTCATCGCTCGAAGTTGGACTTTAGTCGAGGCCAGCTGCTCCCATGCAGTCTCCTTTTACGAAGCCAATCGGTCCATTTTGCCTTTCCACTCTTCGGCCATGGCCTTGACCTCGTCCATCTCAGCTCAAAACTGGTCGATCCGATCAAGCTTCTGCTGGACCTGCGGGTTTTGACCGTTAGTCGCCATGGATAACTCGTCGTCATTAACTTCAAAGATCTTTACCTGTTCCACCAGGGCGGCGTGTTCTTTCTGAGCCGCGTCCAACTCAGCCTGGATATTCTTGACTTCTTCTTCACGTTGCTCGCTAAGAATCTTATATATGTCCCTCTTCTCAACAAGCTCTTTGACTTTGGCCTCGAGTTGGGTAAGCTCATCCCGGTACCGGAGAAAGGTTTCATGGTAGAGCACTGAGGCCTGCAGAATGTGAAAAAGAAAATACATTAGAGTCATCAAAAACTGAATTCAAAGATAAAAAAGTGTGATAACACTTTACCCGGTTCAGCACCTGTTGCGCTTCATTGAACAACCACGGCGCATCCACCTCATTCATCTTTGCCTGGTCTTCTTCGGTTCCTAGGCACCCCGACAGGAGCAGAAAGAACCCGGGAATCCTCCGGGACGGTGATAACTACTGATTCCGGCCAAGATCTGTGCTCGGAGCGGGGAACCGGTTGATCAACTCGGTCTCGAGTTCGGCCGACCAACCTTCGAGGATGGACTTTTCCTTGGCACCTCTAACTCACCCAACCCGGAGAAGTCTTCCAGGGCAGTTGAGTCTACACCATCAAAGAAGCTTCTGAGGGGATCGTCCGCTCCATGAACCCCTTTATTGGATCGCTCCTTTGTTACTCAGGCTTCATTGAACATAGACTTTGTGAACAAGGGCGATCCCGAAATTTCTATAACACCGGGCAGAGGAGAGCTGGCGACTCGAGAGGTCTCGACCCTCACCTATGTACGAGCCTCGTGAACTTGAAGGGGGTTAGCCCCTGTCGTTTCACACTCGGCTGCCACTTGTTCCTCGGGAACGGACGGCTTACGGGGCCACAAAAAGGTCGTCTTCTTCGAGCTCGTCCCTGAGCCGAAAGAGTAAATGCGAGTCAAGCACTCGGGAGCTGGAGCTTTCCTTTGGCTTACGAGCCAAATTTTTCCTCGGTTTCTTCTTCTCCAAGCTTGGGGAACTCGGGGCCCTCCTCCTTTTCTTCTCTCCAGCTGTGGCTCCGGGCTGCCCTGAAGTCGGAGGATCGACGGGTAGGTCCTCACCCCTTACCAAAGGCCTAAGCTCGATGGTCTTAGGCAAGCCTGCAAAGAAAAAGAGAAAAGAAGCAATGAGGACATAGTAATGAAAAAAGAAGATTTAAGGTTACTTACCTAGAGAAAGGAATCTTACCGTGAGATCGCACCTCCCAGCGGCCCTTCGAGAGCTCGCGCCACGAGCGCTCAACATAAGGCATGTGCAAACAAATGCCTCCGATCCACTCCTTGAGCCGAGGAATGACGTGTGGAACTCGAGCGAGGGCTGCACCATAGCAAACACCGATGAGAAAAGGGAAGATAAAACATGAAATCGACGTTTAAAAAAAGTTATACTTACGTGATACGTTCCACTTCTCGGGGAACGGCCTCCACTCGGCAGGTATCAGGTCGGCGGTCCTTACCCGGATAAAGCGTCCTTGCAAACCCCGATCTCGGTCCTCGTCGATACTCAAAAATAAGGCTTCGCTGGCCCGGCGTACAAGCTTTATCAGTCCCGCCTGGAAGATTCAGGGACTGTATAAGCGGAGCATATGATCAATGGTAAACGTACACGAAAGGATTTTGTTCATAAATAATCGGAGGAGGATCACGATCCTCCACAATGATGGGTGAATTTGGCCGAGGCATACGTCGTACCTCCTGCAGAATTCCAATATGACCGGGCCCAATGTAAAGGGATAGGTGTAAACACTTAGATATCCCTCAACATGTGTAGTGATATCATCATAGCCCGAGAATCACTACATCCTTATCCGCCCAGCCGCAGTCCTTTCGAACTGCAGGAAGAACGGCCTCAGTAATAGAGTACCGTGACACCGCCTCGCATCAGCCTTGAACCGAAGAGGGCTTTTCAACCTTGAAGTCATCATTGACCGAACACCCCCTGGGGACGAACATTTTCAAGGGGGCTCGGCTGCCGGTTCATCAGTGACTGTGCCCGGAACGGACTTCTCAAGGACGACCATATCAGGGGTAGTCTCCTCGACCTTAGTGGCTTGCCGCGAAGAAGAAGGAGCATCTTTCTGGTGAACGGTCTTGGAAGTTTTTGCCATTTCTTTTATCTGGTTAAAAGGGTTTGAAACTATGAAGGAGAATAAGGAGAATAAGGAGAATGAGGAGATGAGGGATGAGAACTTGCTAACAAAAACAAGACACTGGCTTAAGTAAGGGGTAAAAGAAAGGTTGTAACTTGAAGAACGAAGGTAAGAATATTGAGGGATGAAAGAAGACCGTAAAATCTTAAAGAATCGAAGGTAGAAGTTTGGTCTGAAGTAAAAAATGAACAAAGGAAGGGGTATATATAGGCATTCAGGAACGACCTGCCGTGCTGACACGCGTTAGGGGTCATTGTGACGCGACTGACAAGACGTTTTGGTTCCTTTGTCATTTTGTGTTGCAGATTGTTGAAGAAGAGATCGAAGAACTCATGTCGTTTCCTCATCGTTTCCGTAAAACTTACTCTCCGAGAAATGAGGGGACTATCTGCATAGGGGTGAAACCGGACCTATAAGCCGGCCCGGTTCCTAATAAAATAAATCGAGTAAGAGACGTGATGACGAGGAGCCAGAATCAACGTAAGGGACTCATCGAGGCAGGCACCGGGGGCACGACTCCACCCTCGAATATATCGAGGCCATAACCCCGGGATCGGTCCAAATCCTAAAAGACTTCGGAGAGCATTATTGGGCAATCGAATACAATTAACGGAAGGCCGTAATATCTGTGACCAACCGGGTATCAAGGCGCGTATCTAGGCACATATCAATAGGAACCCAGTAATTAGTTAAACAGGAGATTTTAACCTTTTATGGAATTGTACCTAGAGTGGGATTCTCCTACTATATAAAGGGGGTCTGATTATTCATTGAACACATTGTAACATGCATCCCAAAGCAGTATACTATTATTTTCATAGCTCTTATTCTCGTTCATCAGTGCTAGCCATTGTGAATCCGAATTGAGGGTAGATATTTCATCAAGGCTGGAATTATCCTCCTCACATGGTTTGAATTTATTATATCTTTATTTGTTTAATCTAACGCAATTTATCGTTTGTATCAAATTAATTCATATATCCTTAAAGTCACTCACAAATTGAATTGCTATCCGTTTTTTGGGGTAAACATAGATAACTAAGAGAAATTCACTACAGTGTAGAGGGCTTTCGGCAGTGGCAGGGATTCTCTTGAACCGTTGGTGGCGTGAACTTAGAGAGCTAGAAATAGTAAAATATTCTTGCAAGTTACAACTCAACTGTGATACAAAGGTATAGGTTTAATTTTATCACTATGGCTATATTTCTTGAATTAATCTAGGAAGGATGCTATTACTAATTCTTTTTGTTATAGTGACAAAGATCAAGTGGGGAACAGAGTGGTCATGGAAAACATTGTAGTATTTATAAGGCCATGGGAATATAAGTAGAATTTTGTAATGAAAATCTTACTATCTAAAATATGGATAAGAACTATTTGAGATTGCCTTTTTGAAGTCAGAACACTTTGCATATGGAATTCGTTTTAGGGTTTTGTATATATTGTTAGATTAGTTGCATTATATATATTCATGTAATAAGGTAAGGATTCCTCAACCACTAGAAGAAATACAGGCTACAGCCACATTTAATTAACGACATTTATAACAAATGTCATTAAACCGTTACTTTTCCGACGTTTAGAGCAATATGTGGTTAGATGAACGTCAATAAGCATAAGAAGTCATTAAAATGACATTTGATTCAAATGATGTATTTTTCACCATGTTTATCGACATTTGCAGCAATCTGTGGGAAATTTTCTGTATTGACGACACAAATCGCTCATTCTTTCTTTTTATTTTCCCTCTCTCCAGCCCCTTTTCAGGATCCTCCTCCTTTGAAGCCCTAAATTCTTCGAGACAGCACAGCATCCATCATTATCTGTTCATCTTCCTCGAAAGGGACCATTCTATTTCTATCATATTTTACAGAACCATAGGTGATGGCAACCTCCACCTCCGTTCTCTTGTCTCGCCTCTTTAGGAGACCCTTCCAAACCTCTGTGAACAAATCTCCTTTCAAATCGAACTGAAATCGAATATGCAGTCAATGTTTTCTTCACCTTCCAGAGAAGCCAGAGTTCAAGTCAATGTAATCAGTACGAGGCTTTTTATTGAGACTTTGATGAATCTTCAATGAATCTCTTCTTTTAATTTGAAATTGTGGGTTGTCATATTAAAAAATGGGTTTGTGATTCATTCACTCTGGATATGAATGAAATCTGGATAACTGATGTATCCTATTTCATATACGTCAGTTACATTCCGATATACATGATATTGCCGCTTGTCAGTGTATTACCTTTCTATAATTGTCAGTTATTGTTTCAGCTTTAATCATGTTCTTTGCTCTACACTCTTCTGTGTGGTATTCAGTACTCATATATATATATATATTTGTTACTCTGATGTTTACTTGCATTGCCTTTGTTGGTTTATCATGTGTCACAATATATACTAGTAAACAAATAGTTTGGTGCGTTATCTTGTTTAAAATTATGTAGCAAAGGCAATATAAGGCCATTGTGCCTCTATAAATACTTTTCTTACTTTTTAACATAGTTCTTTTTTGTTCGTTCCCTAACTAGTTTAGTATAACTCTTTTCTTTTCGATTACAGTTATTGGAGACAACACTTCTGAAGGGTGTGAGCTACTATAGTGTGAGGGAGTCCTGGGCGTGGTGATATACTGATACCAAAGCTTCTGCATCAAAGAACACGGATACGAAAGCTTCAAATTGTGTAGGCTATTTTGGAGATAATAACAAAGAGAAAAGTTAAAATTATGTATATACTCTACTTGAGTGTTTTTTTAATTCATTTAAATTATCTGTGGCGTATGATACTTGAAAGTGTTGACATGAATGTGAATATTTGCAGTAATGAAAGAGCAAATAAATATACTTGTTGTAAAGCGGCATTTATAATAAATGTCTTTGTTTTTAGTTTAACCGTACGTTTATATTTTTTTAATTTACAAATTTTGCCGACTTTTTTTTATGTCACAAACTACATGATTATGAACTCAAATGGGTGACATTTGATAAAAAGATCTGTAGATAAATGTCACTTAGCATTTACCGATATTTACTTAAATCTCAGAAAATTTCCTACATTAAAATTTCCTGACATTTTGTCTAAATATAAAATAAACGTCGGTAATTAATTATGTAATATTTATGTGACTTAATATGACATTTATTTAATATCGTCGTAGCTCATATTTTTTGTACAGTCACGTGTAGTTAAAGGTGCATTAATGAGCATAAAGTTTAGGATGCTTAGAAACCTTTTAAGCCAGCCAAATAAGCCTTGAATATGTGAATGATTAAGGGATTAGTCGACTGATTAGCATATCAATTGTTGGATTTAGTATAAGAATTCAGATATGACTTATCGTAGTATCAAGATTGGAACTTGATGATAGATTGGACTCTTCCACTTACGGGTAACTCGATAATATGATTTGTTCGGGGATTTATAACCATAATCGACGGGAAGGCAACTTTTGAGTTAACTTTATTTTGAATATTTCAAAAGAATTATGAGATCGACCCGACTAACATAATTGATATCATTAATTAATATTTGGATAGATTGAGACTGTTGGAGGTTATTTGATTGGTGTTCTAGATATTGCAAGGTTGGAAAACTTTTTGTTAGTGAGGTAAGTGAGACTTTAAGCTTTGATACTTGCTTTTCGAAACCTGTCTTGAAAATGTATTTTATCTGCCCGATCCATGTGTTGGGACAAGGGTGCGCTTGGCAGAATCAGTGGTCTTTGACTAGTCACGAGTATATTATTTTATGACAAAAATAATATTAAAATTACTTTATAAGTCGTTTGATGGTTTGATACGGATGTGAGCCATGATATTGGGTTTGATGGTTTGATACAGTAGTGGGCCATGATGTTGAGGCATTGTGTATGCCTCTGTACATCACCGGAGCATTATGTATGCTTTTGATATAATTGAGGCATTGTGTATGCTTCAGTGGGCATTGCGTATGCTCTGTTACATATTTGAGGCATTGTGGTGTCGTCGTGGATTTGTCGGGGCGTTATTAAATTTTTTTCACTGCCATTTATGACAAATCCTTAGTGTGAATTGTGTTGAGATATAAATTGCTACCTATTAAATACTGGTCTAAACTTTATCTAGTATTATATTTGTGCAATAATTTATGTGCATATTATATATGTGCTTGTTTTGTGTTTGTATTTTTTAACACTTGTTCCATGGATATTCAAAGTGGCGGGTCGAGAATCCTACTGGATTATATTCACGTATAACTCACTACTTACATGCATATCCAATAGATACTACTCGTGGGACAGAGCTAGTAGCTGACGAGTTCGCTAGAGTTGATCCAATTATTGAAGTGAGCCACTGCATTATTTGTGGAGGCTGCTAAAGAGTCTTTATCATTTATTAATATGATATCTTTTGTATTCCTCTTAGATGCTCCATGGTCTAGTGTGGGATTTGGGCTAGAGTGTTATTCCTTCATTTTCATTATTATTATTCATAAATATTTATGGAATAATTAGATTGGTAATTATGCATCAAATTATCGAAATATTGAAACTTGCGTTTATTTCGGTTGAGTTAGAGTTTTTTAAAAGAATGCTACATGTATGGTATAAGTTGGTTCGCTTGGCGGGTAGTGTTAGCTAGGTGCCAGCCACGTCTAGAGGATATTTTAGGACGTGACATAAACACTTTTCAAAGCAAGCAAATTTTGAAAGCTGGTGGGCAAAATTGCAATGTATATGACAGTGTATCATGTAAGTCCCCATTAAATGAACCCCGAGATGAACAATTAGCCTAAATAGTCACTCACCTCAACACTTTAACTAAAGTAATCGATGGATATATAATATATCTAATAATCGTGTATAATCCATATATTATCTGTTAGAGAAAATAAATGATAACTCTGACGGGCTATTTATGTAAAGATTCCAATCAAGATTAACTCATGGGCTAGAAGCCCACTTTATTGGGCTAGGTAGGAAAAAAAAAGAAGTAAAATTGTACTACGAGGGACACTAGTAAGGCCTTGATACCAAGGGAGTCATATGCTGGTGAAAATTCTTGACCCTAGTCTCTTGCTACCTGAAGGTTCCGTCAGAGGAATTACAAATAGGATACCTTGGGACACAACATGAACATCATCTCTCTTAAGAAAAACACATAAACAACCCCATATATATTTTCAAGGGAAAACTTCAATAAGAGAGCTAAGGCCAAAGATTGGTCTTATATTGTAACGAGTAAAGCCAGCTTCAAAGAATAGCTTTCCCCATTCTTCCTCAGTTCTTTCTTTTGCAGTAAAAACCATTGCCATCAACATGTCAAACATGAGCTTCACTTCAGTCATGTCTGGCTCTTCTTCATTTCTATTCAATATCATGTCAATGATAAGGACCTTCCCTTTTCTTCCCTCTTCATTCTCTGCAACAGCTTCTCTGCATTTCTTCAGTAGCTTGACACAATCCTCATCTCTCCAACTGTGCAATATATGCTGCAAAACATAACAATGTGAAATTGTATCGAATTTTGATTAATTTGAACAATATTCTGCCAATTTCAAAGATGCTTAGTTAGGTCAAACAGACGTAAAATTAGTTTAACAATTAATTTAAATAATATAAAAAGGATCTAGAAAGTTGAATTCATGTGAAAAAATTGTGCTTCTGTATAATCTATGCTAGTATAGAAGGTTGTGCCTCAGATAGTGTATAGAAAATGGAGAAAAATTTTCCAACCTAAATAGAAGTTGCCCCAATTGTATTTTGACAAACTACGTGGGATTTAATTTAAATGCACACACAGTGCAAAAACCTTTTACGTGATTAGTGTACTTAACCTGCTTTTTTTTCGAGTTACCAATTTCACATTTATGGACGATTCTTTTAGGTGATTTGATAGTGTGATAAAATCAAACTTATCTACATAAAAGATATGTTTAAGTATAAAGTTCTTGTATATACCTTAAGCAAAATGGCATCAGCGTGGGGAATAGATTGAAACATATCCCCTCCAACATAGCTTAAACTCTCACTTTGTGGCATGTCAGCAACAACATGTGGAAGATCAAGGACAGTGCATTTCAAGTGAGGATATGCCTCCAAAATGGTCTTAGCTATAATCCCGGTGCCCCCTCCAACATCAACCAATGAGTTCATCCCCTCAAATACTTCCCTGCAGTCCTTCACAACTAATGTCATCATTTCGGAATCACTAGCCATTCCTTCATTGAAAACTCTGTCGAATCTTGGATTTTGTGCACAAAACTCCCACATAGGTAACCCATGTGCTGTCTCAAATGCTGTTGCTTCTTCATTCTTATTGTGAAACCATTCACCCAATAATTGCCAAGTATTGAAGAGGACAAGATCAACTATTACTCCAACACAAGGTGACAAGTTTGGGATTTCACTCTTAAGAAGCAGCCTTGAAGGAGTTGTCAAAATATATCCTTCTGTCTCTGAGTGTTCGTCGATCTTTGCTATACCAAAGAATCCAGAGTGCACCAACAGGCGCATTAGTCGACAAATGCCAGTTGATTTTGATGAGGGAAGCTTGAGTGCTGAAACTAGCGCAGGAAGAGTGATTGGTTTTTTGTGGTTATATAAAATATCTGGTATGCCTAGTTGAATGGCACAATTCAAGGCCATGGAATTTGCATAACCAAATGCATGCTTGTAGATATGAGCCTGTGCTTTAAACAACTCATTAATATTATCTGTTTCCATTATTAGCTCAGGAAGTTCTCTATGCTGAAACTAGGCAATTGTGATACAAGAGCTATCTTTATGTATTGAACTAGGCTTGTGATGGTACGCTCAGAATTGTGACAACTCACTCTTTTCTTTGTCATCTGGTTCGTTGTTGGCTTAACAGGTGTGACATTCAAATGTCAGCTCTAAGCTTATTCTCATGTTTATCCTAGGACTTTAATTTCCTGTCTTTTAGCATTGAAAGTTTGAAACTGAACCGCCCTTTTGTTTTTTTAATATATTCGTCTCTGTATTTGCTCTTTATGCTTCTTTTTTCTTAAAATTTTCTCAAGAACTAATACCAAATATCAATCACTACCCATGTTAAGGCTTTTTCTGAATTTGATGAGCTTTTTCTAAAAAGAAAAAAATAATGTTTTAAAATCTTTAGCTTTTCTTTTTAAAAAATGGTTATTTACTACTTCCTCCGGTCCACTTTGATTTTTTGGCTTTTCATCTTTTAGCATTAATTAATAATGAAATTGACCATATTAACTTTAATTTGCTCACTAAAAATATAATAAACTACTCCTAGGCTCTTTACTTCAAGAGCAACTTTGGAAAGAAGAAGTTAATTCGTTTTTGATATCTAAAAAAATTAAATATTTTGGACCATAAAAAAAAAACTAAAAATCACTTAAAGTGGACGGAATGGAGTACTGAGTAGAAAATAATCAACAGCTATACCAAGTACGTGCTGAGCTAACTAGCTATTGCAAAATCATTTCATCTCATTTACTTCAATCCCATTTTAAATTTTCAGCCAGTTTTGGGAAAAGCTCAATCACGTTGTACAAACTTAAACAATCATCTGATTGTTTATTTAATACTGCATGTAGGTTCATCATAATTCTTACATAATAGGAGTATATTTAAGGAAAAAGTTCAATAAGGGACCTTAGGCCAAAGACAGGTGTAACCTTAGGCCTCAAGGAATATTTTCCCATTCTTTGTCAGTTCTCTCTCTTCCAGGGAGATATACCATCATCAATACATCAAAAATGACTTGAGTTCAGTCATGTCTGCTTCTTCTTCATCTCCATTCAGCACTATGTCAATGATAATGACCTTCATTTTTATCCCTCATAGCTTCTCTGCATCTCTTTAGCATCTCACACAATCCTCATCACTCCAATCATGCATAACCAGCTGCAAATTGAATGTCATATTTTCTTAACCATACCACAAATTTTTTAAACTGTTTTGTTCAGAGGCGGCTCAACCCTAAAACCATTAAAGCAGTGCCTTTTAAGCCCCCAAAAAATTAAGGCCCCAAAATTTATCATATATGCTCTCTATATATATATATAAGAAATAATATTTGTACAATCATATGTTGTCAATTTTTATCAACCACTACGTCCATATTTTCAAGTTTATACTATGTACTATTTTAAAATATGTAATATAATTACGGTTGAAAATAGGCAATTATATTTGTGGCTGCTTCCTATCTTAATTGTGTCTAATGCATTTGAACTTGAATCATTATTATAACTTCGATGTTGTAAGATTTTTTTCAAGTCATTGAATATCTTTTTAAATTTTTTCAAGTTCAACCTAACTAGATTATTAAACGATTAGATTAGAAAATATTTTGCCTTACAGCTTGTTTCCTCCTAAAAGTTTGGCCAAATATCTTACTCATTTAAAAATAAACTTGTGGGGGTGGAGGGGGGACTAAAATCAATAAAAGATAACTTAAGATTAACAATGTCTCATGAGAATTACACGTACTGACCATATTTTAAGTGAGAAAAACTAATTATCCAAATATAATTAACTTTCTCGCATTTTAGGAAGCTATAAAAATAAACTTCAAATAAAATATATAAAAAAGTTTAAGGCCTCTTTTAAGTTTTGGCTTTAGGTGACATATTAGATTGAGCTGCCACTGGTTTTGTTAGACATTGGCACTTTGACATGAGTGATAAAGCATACAAGAGGACATCAGAGAGGGGATTCCAACAGCCTATTTAGGAAGTATGAACGTTTAGGAAGCTGCAAGAGGATTTAATTTCTGAACGACCACATAAATTAACATTATGTAATTGCTATAGGTGATAAGGCACCCAAAATTACTATTTACGTACTTAGAGATCAGATGTAGTACATGTCAATTTGTAAACAAACGAACGAAAGTAAGCATCTTCTTATCTTAAACAAAAAGGCATCAGCAGGGGGAAATGGACTGAAACATGTCACCTCCCACATATTTCAAATTTTCTGTATATGGCATGTTAGCAACAACATAAGGGAGGTCTAAAACTGTGCATTTTAGATGAGGAAATGCAGCCAAAATAGTCTTAGCAATAACACCAGTGCCACCTCCAACATCAACCAAGGAATCCAGCTCTTCAAAAACTTGTTTGCAGTCCTTCACTACCAAACTCATCATTTGGGAATCACAAGCCATTGCTTCATTGAAAACTTTGTTGAATCTTGGATTTTGGTCACAGAAGTCCCACATGGATGCACCATATGCTGTTTCAAATGGGGTGGCTTCATTTCCAAGAAACCAATGCCCGAAAGAATGCCATGGATTCACCATAACAGGATCAACCATTGTTCTAACAAAAGGTGACAAATTTGGGATTTCACTCTTCAAAAGCAGCTTAGAAGAAGCTGTAAGAACATACCCTTCTTGTGTTTCTGAGTTTTCATCAAGCTTTTTAGTAGCGAAAAAACCAGAGTATACCAACAGACGCATCAGTCGATGAATTCCATTTGATTTTGCAGTAGGAAGTTTCAGCTCTGAAACTTATTAGGAGAATATCTTTTATATTAGGAGATTATATTTTATATTAGGAGAATATCTTTTATGTTAGGAGAATATCTTTTATTATTCCATATCTTCCATTGATTTGACTTAGTCCCTATATTAATCCCTATTGGTCTTTGATTTGTATTCTAGCACTATAAATAGGGATCATGTAAACCATTGAGAATCAACAAAGAAGATCATATTCCTTCATGGTAATCAGAGCCTTTCTACCCTAATTTTTTTCTTTTATTCGCCCATCCCCTCATCATGGGTGATGAACCGGCCACTATTAACAACAACAACCCCATTGCCGACAAACAACCAATACACCCGGCCTATACGGTCACCAACATCAACAACAAAATTCGTATTCTTGATGGCAAGAAGGTCTCATACTCTTCTTGGGTCAAATTATTCAAGCTACACGTCCGTGCCTACAAAGTACTTGATCACATCGATGGCACCAAACCACCCGAAGAAACCGATCCTACCTTTGCCGCGTGGTCGGAACTCGACGTGCTAATCCTACAATGGATTTACAGTACCATTTCGGACGAGTTGTTTGCCCGTGTACTGGACAACGACATCACAGCTAGAGAAACTTGGCTTAAAATCCAGGACATCTTCATCAATAACAAACATGCTCGAGCCGCAACTCTTGAACAAAAGTTTACCAACACCACCCTGTCATCTTGTTCCTCCTTCGATGTCT